>JACTOM010000884.1:437969-508843 GCA_015832385.1 Elymnias hypermnestra | reverse complement strand
AGTAAGTAAGTAAGTAGCAGCCCTTTAACGTCCCACTGCTGGGCACAGGCCTCCTCACTCCAAGGAGCGAGGGTTTTTAGAGCATAGACCCACCACGCTGCTCCACTGCGGATTGGCAGGCATAATACACAACAAGTGTACTCTCTATTCCTTCACTCTCATAGTCTGATGTGACGGGAATCCGACACGACCGGAGAGAGATCAGGCGCAGGCGATCATTCACGTTGTATTATTTATAAATTAAAGAGAAAAGTCGCGAACATAAGGTATACCATGCAGGCAACAGCTAGTTAATCAATACTATGGATGACTCTCAAATTTGTTACTCAACACAGTCTGAACACAGTTCATACAAATTTATGGAATAAAAAGTAACAACAGCCGTTAATAATCATTACTTGGCGGGAATTAAACCCTTTTGAGGCCATTTTTATAATATCGTAAACATTTTTTCATTAAAAAAAAAAACATTAAAAAATAAACGTTTTTATTTACTTAGTCCGAAGCGACGAATCAAGGGTAATTTGTTATATAACTATGTTAAATCCTTTGATATATTTCCATGGGATATATTAAGAGTTTGGTTATTTAAGTTCTCTTTGTTAAACTTATGTAAAAACAGGAAGAGAGTAAATAACTTTACTATTGCGCGAAATATGTGTGTATCAATAGCTGTGTGTGTGTGTGTAACGGTGGCTATCTATGCAACAGCGGCTGTGTGTACGAGCGACTGTATGTATATATAACAGTGGCTGTTTGTGTGTGTGTGTGTGTGTGTTTAATGGTGGCTGTTTGTGTGTTTGTCAGGGGTTGTGCGTGTATATATATCAGTGGCTGTTTGTGCGTGTATTGATGGCTGTGTGTGTGTGTGTGTGTGTGATGGTAGCGGTGTGCGTATCAGGGGCTGTGTGTGTGTATACATCAGTGGCTGTGTGTTTGTGTAACAGTGGCGTTGTGTGTGTATCTGGAGCTGTGTATGTATATATATAAGTGGTCATCTCTGTGTGTAATGGTAGCTGTGTGTGTGTGTGTAACGGTGGCTGTGTGTGTATCAGGGGCTGTGTATATATGTCTTAGTGCCTGTTTGTGTGTGCAATGGTGGGTGTGTGTGTGTATCAATGGCTATGTATGTGTGTATATGTGTATCAGTGGATGTGTGTGTGTAGGTTGCACCCATATCCCATTTTTTTATTATGTTATTTCGGTTTCGAAAACAAAAGACAAATTAACAGTGTAGCTTTTGCGAAAAATGTAATTATAAAGGTGTAGTCTTTTGCCAATAGAACCTTAACAATGTTCAAACTTATAATTTAAATTATTTATGGTCGAATTTCGACCGCTGGACGACAAATAGAAAACAAATAAAAAATATTTAATTTGTATTGTATATTATACACAACTTATATTGTTCATATCCCTGGGGTTAATCTAAGGTTATGAGTAGTCTGTACACCCGCAGTAGACCGGCGTGGTGGGTCTAGGCTCTAAATAACATCTCCTATGAATAAGAAGACCTGTGTCTAGCAATGGGACGTGGATAGGCTACTACTTACCGACGTAAATGGTTACTTAACCCTACATTGTAATCATCAGATTCAATAAAGAAAAGAAGCCATTGTAAGTGGCAATTGAATTTGAAACGCTTGTTGGCAAGATCACAAGCAGCTCTTCAACTGGCCTTTTTCATTGGAAAGTGTGTGGTTGAATGAAGAGTTGTTATGGTGAAATAATCCAGAAGTAATCAAGAAAACAGAATCTTGTTATAAAACCAAAAGTTTGTAAGGATAATTACTGTCAACCGGGGCGAAACGTTCGGCTTGCCAGCCGCTGTGCTGCCGCTCTTTAAATCACTCATATCTTCTAAGATAATCATCTTACTGAAATGCTGTTATGGCCAGTTTTGATCTTCATTAAATATACAATGTTATTTAAATAATTGGATAAACAATAATACTGCATTGTATATAATTGGTAAATAACACATACATTTTTTGGTTAAATGTAATTAATAAAAATGGTTACTGTGGGTTATCCCTTCGAGATAAATGTATACCATTGCAGATTTTTTTATAGATTTTTTCCAAATGTACAATTCTATAGCACAATAAATTGATTTATCTCGTAAGGTTTAGCCAGCGTTTACAAAAACATGTTTGTAACAATGTGTTATTGATCACATTACAAATCTTTGAATATTACGGTTTTTCTATAATATAACATAATTGTATTATATATGGAAACCTTCCTCTTGAATTACTATATCTATTTCTGAAAACTGCATTAAAATCAGTTGAATAGTTTACAAGTTCTAAACGAGCACACAGCGGAAGCAGATTCATTTTGTACTTTATAAAGACATATAAACGAAACCTATAACAACTCTTTGAATTTCTCGGATATTGTTGAACTATAATGTGTATATATAATACATAACCTTCCTCTTGAATCACTCTATCTATTGCTGAAAACTATATTAAAATTTGTGGAATAGTTTAAGAAATATAAGCGAATTGTAGCGGAAGCGAGTTCATTTTATACTCTGTAACGCTGCAAAATATACATACATACATAGCATCACGCCTCATTCCCATAGGGGTAGGCAGATACAACATCCTTCCACTTGCCACGATCCTTGCATATCTCTTTCGCTTCTTTCATTCTCATTAAACCTTTCATATAAGTTCATCGGTTTAAAGTACTCTTGACTTGGCCCTTATTTAAAATGTCCTGGATTTGATCCAGGAACGTTCGCCTTGGTCTTCCCCTTCCAACTTTCGCATTCATTCTTGACTCATAAATCCTTTTTGTCAGTCTCCTTTAATTCATTCTCTCTACATGCCCAAACCATCTAAGCATACCTTTCTCAATTTTAGTCACTACGTCTTCTTTTATACCACAACGTTCTCTTATCACACTATTTCTTACTCTGTCACTCAGTTTTAATCCACTCATGCTTCTCAACGCTCTCATCTCTACCGCATTTATTTTACTTTTGTGATTCTTCTGCCATACCCAACTTTCACTACCATACATAAGTGTTGGCACCAACACTCCAGCATGCACTGCCAGTCTAGCCCTTTGAGACACCATCTGGCTATTCATAAAAGCATGCAGAGCACCATTTACCATATTCCCTGCATTCACTCTCCTTTCGATATCACTTTCACATGTTCCATCTTTTGTAAATTTAGATCCCAAGTATACAAATTCTTTCACCTCTTCCACTTGTTCCCCATCTATCAAAATATTGCCATTCATCATAGATTCATCTCGTTCAAAAAGCATAACTTTCGTTTTGTTTACATTCACTTTCATTCCTTTCCCTTTCAAAGCTTCATTCATAATATTTAGCATCTCCTGAAGCTCGTTAGCGGATGACGCAAGTATTACTTGATCATCAGCGTAGAGTAAACATTTGATGAGTAATTCATTCATTCTTAACCCATACATACTTTCTTTTAAATCTGTCAAAAACCTTGTCGAAAAGGTTTTACCAATGAATCTAACTTCTAATCGTTATTTTTGTCAATCTGACTATTTAAAATAGAGACCAACGATACATACTACGTCACAAACATCTCCATATATGAATATCAAGCGTGACGTCCGTCTGCTTACGTCTGTGAATAAGGAACAGCAAAACAACAGTGTCGTCAAGGCCAAAACCACTTTCAACGCCGCGTCTTTATATGGAGCATGATATACCTCAAATTGAGTGTTAATTAATGCTTTTTTATTGTGCACAGGATTACTTTTGACTCTGAAGTTGTATATCAAATATTATAAAGAGGAAACAATTTTTTTTGTATATAAGTATGTATGTATGTAAAGTTTTCACACAAAACTTTTTTTTTCCGCTGGGAAATACATTTGCGCACCCCTGCCACAAGGCAAGGAGTGTGGGACTCGCTGGCAAGGCCAGAATACCCACTAAAACCCAGCGACACCCTCTTCACCCTGAATTGGGAATCTCAGAGGCTCCCTTACGCATTCACCCTGACACTCCCGAATGAAACCAACTGAGGATATTCAAGGAGAAGACAAGAGGCGTTCGTAAAGTCGCCTCCTGCCGCCCACCATCTACTGCAGCTTCCCGTACTCGCTCCTTCACGTCCTTCAAAGAAATGACAGCCTTGCAAAAAGAGGCAACTGCAATCCATCCTATTTCACTGTCAAGCATGGCGCCCGCTATATTTGGCAGTGAGAGATCCGCTCCGATGAGGGACACCAGAGGATGTCGCTGTGGTCCCCAAGCCGGACATTCTGCCACTGTGTGGGCCGCCGTATTCACACAAAACCTACTGGAACGATTTAAAGCTAGCAAGCTGCATTTTCAGGGGGCGACGTGGGCTATATTACTTTCTTAAAAAAAAAATGGGGTCCCTTATAAAAATTCAAATCAAATCAAAATATCTTTATTCAAGTAGGCATTCAGCACTTTTGAATCGTCAAATATAATTTTTCCCACACACTAATTCCGATGTTCGTCTGATGATGGCATTAAAGAACGACATAAAATCTAAAGTAACGAGGGTTCCTTCGCGCCCTGATCCGAGAAGAGCCCACAAGAAACTCAGTCGGGTATTTTGTTTTTTGTTATTACCATCATCATTACAATATCATATTGGTTTAATATATTTCAATTCAAATTAGAGCAATTCGTTNTTTATAACAAGTTTGTTTTGGTTTCGTAAGTTATATGATGTACATTCACTCTTTTTATTAAAAAGAGTCAACGTTTTTGTGTACGTACAACAAGTTTTCTAATATGTATACGCAGTGAACTGTCATTATGTTAACTGCCTTGAATTTGTTTTTTAGTGACTCATTCATTAATGTAACCCAAGGTGTGAACCAAAAAATCTGTCATTGCGTGAGCTGCAGAAATTATTGATGACAGAACAAAAAATATTCTACAATTTTATATAACCTATTAATATCTACAAAAAAGTCCTGAATACCATATGTCTAACTACTGTAGTTCCGCCACTATAACTACCTTTTTGCATTTTAAAAGTCAATAAAAGTGGCGACAATAATCAAACCATATTATTCATAATTCTGAATTTATCCTTTTCCTATTAAATGATATTTAAAAATGTCAATCTAAAGAAAATTGTAGCGGTCCATATAACTGCCTGCGACTGGTGAGTTAGCTCATGTACCAAGGATACAATGATACTGATCTCTCTCCGGCCTTGTCGGACTTCTGTCACCCCGCAATGGAGCAGCATGGTGGGCCTATGCTTTAACAACCATCTTTCCTATGAGTGAGGCCTGTACCCAGCAGTGGGACGCTAATGGGCTACTAATCTTTTTTTTTTAGGTTAGGTTAGGTTATATATCAATTAATTATGATCGAATTTTGGCCACTTGTACAAAGTAAGTAGCAGTCCATTAACGTCCCACTGCTGGGCATAAGCCTCTTCGCTCCAAGGAGCGAGGGTTTTTAGAGCATAGACCCACCACGCTGCTCCACTGCGGATTGGCAGGCATAGTACACACAAGTGCACTCTCTATTCCTTTACTCTCATAGTTCAATGTGACGGGAATCCGACACGACCGGAGAGAGATCAGGCGCAGGACCGACGGCTTAACGTGCTCTCTGAGGCACGGTGGTGGATTACACCGCCAACTTCCCAACTTCGGGCAAATATTGAAAAAGTCTTAATAGAAAACTCAATATTGATTTTTGAATTGGCCCGACCCGGGACTCCAACCCAGGACCTCATGTCTGTAGTCGAACATGCTAACCACTAGACCAATGAGGCAATTTCGAACATGCTAACCACTTGTACAAAGCTATACACAAATACGTTTCAATTTTATTTATATGTATAGATTATAAATGGATACTCATGGTGATGTCATTATAAAACGCTGGGACCCCTCCCCTGTAGTTAAGTGATTGACATTTCATCAGTATACACAAATTGCTTCGGGTGCCGAATGCATTATATTGAGGCATGGAACATCCTTCCGGTGGTACATTTAATTTATATAAATACAAACAGGATTCTTGACGATGATATTGTTAAAATTATATTAAACAAGTCACTAAAACATATATCGGGTTGTGGTCTTCCATCGTTTAAATAAAAACGACCACAGCCAACTTTCACAGAGATTATTTATTACTTTAAACTAAATTATTAATTAAATGATAATAAACAATAAGTTATGGGTGCAACGTGTGCACCGGACACAACTTCGAGTAAGAATGCCCGCCAGTTTAAGGCAAGCCCTTTTATACCAGTTTCTGCGAGTGGGGGTAGTTCGAATGTTGGTAGAACTTTGTTGCTAGCTCGCTGCACACCCTGTTACCAACATTAAAAAACGTTGCCGCCGTCACGTATGTGGTATTCATATAATCAAAATAAAGGAAACGCAACGAATAGAGAAGATACAAAAGAAATTTTTAGATAGGTTGGTAATAAAACCTTAGTACGCTATTTTATTAAAACACACAACAAACAGACACCGACTCCAAATATTAGAATAACTATTAAAAAAAATAGGCAATTATTTTTTACTTTTTAGAAAATATTAATTTATTTGAAAGTGTTTTGAAGGCGGTTCTTTTTTTTTATTAAAATTTTAAGTGAATCTAATAAACATGTTACTCAATTGAGACAGTATAAATAAAACAACTTTGCAATGTGAAATTTACATTGGTACCGCCGAACCCGGGATCGAACCAGCAATCTCATGCATTGCATGCCATCCTGCGACCAGTCTTTTATATGGCAATCGAGCTCATCACTAATACGCAAAAGTTTCCCTCCCCCCACACTCAGCTACCACCGCCTAATACACCTTATAAATATTGCAATGCAGCAACAAAAGTAACCTCATTGGTATTTGATTACAGACACTTATATTTTCTGCCATTAACCGCACCCTTACTGTAAGCCTTACGGTTCTGAAACATGGTCGCTGACTATGGGCCTCATGCGGAAGCTCAGAGTCACTCAGCGTGCGATGGAGAGGGCTATGCTCGGAGTTTCTCTACGTGATCGAATCAGAAATGAAGAGATCCGTAGTAGAACCAGAGTCACCGACATAGTCCTGCGAATCGCGAACCTGAAGTGGCAATGGGCGGGGCACATAGTCCGAAGGACCGATGGACGTTGGGGGCCAAAGGTGCTGGAGTGGCGACCCCGCACCGGACGGCGCAGTGTAGGGAGACCCCCCACAAGGTGGACCGACGACATAAAGAGGGTCGCCGGTAGCCGCTGGAGCCAGGCGGTGCAAGATCGGGTCTTGTGGACGTCATTACGTGAGACCTATGTCCAGCAGTGGACGTCCATCGGTTGAAGCGACGACGACGACGACGACTGTAAGCCGTTGAGGAGATCCATTGATCTTTATATTTAACTACGACTAGCACTTCACCATATCAAAGTTACGGTAGGCAACTCAAATATCTGGATAGCCTATAGAAGATTCTGCCGAGTATCTTTCATTTGCTCCTAAGAATTGAAGACTTCCGTCACTTTGTCATGGATTCCATCATCAGAACCTTACCAAACTATCACAAAACAACTCTTGAAGTATATCCTTTCTAAAAAAACAATCATCCAAATCGGTTGACGTGATCTTGAGTTTTTGTCCATTTGTCGCGCACATGCTTATGCAAATTTAAGACTTATGCGATTTTCTAATGGATGCCATCATCAGATCTGGACTAGAAACATGGGATCCTACGACAAGCATTACAATTCATATTAAAAATTGATAATCTCCTCCTCTTTTTAAAGTCGGTTAAAAAAGAGAATAGATGCATGCAATATTCGTACGAGTTCTAGTTGGTAAGCTTTTATAAATAAATCAATAATAACATGGACCATTGTTGGGATTGCTAAGTGGTTTCGTTGATTATTGTCACATGTGACTAATTACGAGTGATGCTAATATTATAAATGCAAATGTAAGTCTGTGTATCGCTTTGCACGCCAAAACTATGGAACCGGAAATTTGGTACACAAATAGTCTAGAACCTGAGAAAAGGCAGGCTACTTTTCAATGTGAAAAAGGCCTCTAAGCGGTGGAAGTATCATTATTTTTACAGCTAGAAGCTTAAAACTTAACGAAAGTAACTTTATCGGTCTGTCTTGAACTAAAGTAACTTTATCTGTCTCTCCATCACGGTTTGACGTCAAATTTACTGAACCTATTACTCATAAAATGAAATTTGGTAAATTAAAAGTATCAAAACGGACAGTGAGCTCTCTGCAGTGAAACACTGACCATTGCTCATGAAAGTATTTATACGTAAGTCATATTTGTAAAATAAAGAGCCTTACTTTTTAAAAAAGGCAACAATAATTTATAATGCATCCAACATTTCATTATCATTCCATTTGCGTAATATAAACTGCCTCATTGGTCTAGTGGTTATCATGTTCGACTACAGACATGAGGTCCTGGGTTCGAGTCCCGGGTCGGGCCGGGCAAAAATCGATATTGAGTTTTCTATTAAGATTTTCTCTCAAGATTCGCCCGAAGTTGGGAAGTTGGCGGCGTGATCCACCCCCGTGCCTCGGAGAGCAAGTTAAGCCGTCGGTCCTGCGCCTGATCTCTCTCCGAACGTGTCGGATTTCCGGAATATGAGAGTGAAGGAATAGAGAGTGCACTTGTGTACTACGCCTGCCAATCCGCAGTGGAGCAGCGTGGTGGGTCTATGCTCTAAAAACCCCCGCTCCTCGGAGTGTGGAGGCCTGTGCCCAGCAGTGGGACGTTAATGAGCTGCTACTTACTTACTTTACATCCTACAGACTGATTTCAAGATAGTGCTTTAGCTGTTTTTTCTTCATAGATAAGATGCTACTATAGATACTATATACGGGTATGTAAATTACATCTTAAGGTATCTACTGAAAGCTCTATCTTCAGAAGTGGTTTTGAAGATATATGCCGGAGTGCAATAGTCTGTGGATCGCTGGCGCCATCTGTCTATCGGCGTGGGGCAGAGTCAGTCCGGCACGTCACTCGCTAGCGTTCCTAGCTATTATTGTTAATGAGTTTGTATAAATTAATATCGAGAACATTAAATGATTGAACATTATAATCTGAGTTAATTAGTAAAGTGTTAGATTGCACCAACATTACCCACAAACGCCCACTGTATGGAAAATGGAATTATTGATGCCTGTAATGACGATGTCGGCGGAGAACCCTAAGCTCCTATGCTTTATGCTTGTACTTCTCTCTTATTCTCCGACATGTATAATTTCATCCACACCACAAATACCTAATACAATATATTATACACTTTATTACTTCACAACACTTTATTTATTATTCACAACACGTTAATTATTTATCAATTTACTAATTTCAAACACTTACTATCCAACGTCGTAACTGTTCTGCCTCGTGTATCTTTACCCAAGTTTTATCGCTTCTCCGTGGTTGGGCGAAACATCGGGTAAAGATACACGAAAGAGTACTTCCGCTTCCTTTTAAACAATAATAGCACAACTTCCGCTTTAACAATACATCACCCAAAAAATTAATAATTGCTAACACAGCCATTAAAGTCATTAGAATGCAAACCTTTTGCTTAGTATTACGTCTTTTCAGCATGTAACTACCTACAGCCAAAGCTTTCCACAGTTTCAGATCCAAATTAGAAAATACAATATCCCAAATTTCTTTCTCATCTCCATATTTCACCAAGATTAACACATTTTTCTTCACAATCTAGGCGGTATACACGAGATCTGACAAATAATATGCTCCCGTTTACACAAGTATATAAAAAAACGAACGAGGTTATCAGAAAAACAATGGCGCAATCTAACCTTGCGTCGCGTCGGTCAAATGACGCTCCTCTGTTATAACATAAAGGCCTATAGGTGTTCTAACCATTTCCTGTGGTGTTATCTGCACATCAATAGTAATGTAGAGATTAACCACAAGTATTATTTTATTTAGAATTATAATTCTATTAATCCTGATTTATACACACAGTTCGATTAAATATTAAACTCAATAGCTTTACTTTCTTAACGTTTTTTTTTAGTCGCTGGGAAATGTATTTACGCACCCCAACTGAAGGCCGGGAGTGTGGGACTCCGCGAGGGCACAAACTCACAATACCCACTAAAACCCAGCAGGACCGCCATCAACCATAAGTGGGGAGCCAGAGGCTCGTTGAGGCAATCCTCTCTGGCCCCTCGGTTGCAGCTCACAGATATACTACAGGGGGAGGAGTTGTACGAATCTCCGCTTCCTGTTTCCTGCACCCCTTCGTCGGGGCTGGAGTGCTTCGGCGACATTCACCCTCTCCCTTTGTCGTGCCTTCTTAAGCAAGATGACAGTCTCGCAAAAGGAGGCAACCGCTCTCCAGGCCTGCTCACTGGTAAGTATTGCTTCTATAATACTCCAGTAAGAGGTATGTGCCGATCAGCGACGTCAAAATGAGTCGCTGATGTCCCCAGGCGGGGCATTCTGCCACAGTGTGGCCTGCTGTGTCTAACGAGGCACCACACTCGTGACATCTTGCCGACGGTTCACAGCCAACAGTTTGGTACAGGTATTTGCCGGCACAATCGTCCGACTTTCCAAGTCTTCGGGAACTGTCCAACAGATAGGCACTCATTGAAGAGTTCCCATAGCCATCCACTCAGGTATTGTAGTGCAAGGAATAGAACCTTGCCTGGAATGCCATCTGGGCCGGGCGCGGTTTTCCTGGTCCTTAAGCGCTTAAGGATTATTTCCATCTCTCCATCTGTGATGGAAGGAGGAGTGGCCACACTTTCTTAACGCTTAATACGCTTAATATCTAAAGTACAACTGTCGTACTCTACATACATGCTCCGCCATCCTATCAACAGCGTCATCATTCACGCCGCTTAAATTAGTCAATACAAAAACTAATATCAGGACGCAAACATATTTTAACATGTTATACGTTCTATTAAGGCACTTAATTAAATGTTCTTATGATAAATAAATTATAATGATCAATTTATATACTTTTCAATCGTATAACGGAAGTGGCAAATGTAGCCGAAATCTATTAGTAAAAAAATGATTTCATTAAATTTCATTAAATAAAGAGCAAGGGGAAGAGCTGGTTCTAGCTGTATCGAGCAGAAGGTTTATAGGTTCTGAACCCTGTATAGCTATAGCACCGTGCGAGATAAATGCCGCACTATCAAAATATGCCAGCAAAAGCGGATTGGTGGAATGGGACAAATATAGGGGTCTAGGATATTCCAAAACGTTGTTGGATGTTGAAAATCCAGGCTTCAATAACTTAAGTAGAAGACAGGTAAGGTATGTAGTGGCCATTGCAACGGGCCACTTCAGTACAAAGCCTGTGTTAAAAACCATCAGCATTGCGGAATACTCGCAGAGCCTGCAATGAAGAGGAAGAGACAATAAGGCACCTACTGTGCGAATGCAATGGCTTAGCCAGGATACGAATAAGTCTGCTGAGAGTGGCCTATCCGCAACCCGATGACTTAAACGGCTCTAACCTAAAGCCTACTCTCAGACTTTTGCGCGTAGAAAAGATCTACAGGGGTCGAAGTGTATCCACTGCGTCAGTGGGCCCCACCGCGAAATATTAAGAACAACTGGATCGAATGTTGCCAGGTCAAGTCGTCGGGGTTGGCAGCGGAATCTCTTCCGGAGATTCTTAGCATCTCCTACCCAGCCGTTACCATAACCGCTGCCAGAGCTAGGAATAGCGGGGCTGACGGGGACTGGAGGCCGTTGCTGCCTTGTGTCTATCATTTCGTGTTTTGTTCCAAATTACTTTGATATTATTTAACACAATTATCGAGGAATGATTACGTTACGTCTAATAGGAGCAGAGCCAACTGTCAGCTGTAACAAAAACTAGAAAAGTACGGTTAAATCAGAACTGAATTAAGGTTAACGCATTCGGCCTTGCATCGCACATAACAAGCGACCTGCGCACTTATCTAACCAGATGTGGAACATCAAGAAAATCTCAATGGTATACATATATAAAGGTGTCACGTAAAGTTGGCTGATAAGACAATAGGCAAAAAACATCGTACATGTGCAACAAGTACAAATTATTTACATATTTTTTAAGAACACGTTAACAACTATTATAACTAGCAAACAAACCACAGCATATGCATTTTTTTGGATCTGACACATGCATTTGACCTAGTGCATATAATATTCTCCAGGACACATTAATTGATGCTAAGTTTTCCATACATGTAAAAATCTGCAGAGATTCTGGTACGGAAATCAAAACAATGTCTTTCGACATCGTTACCCGGCGTTACTCGACATCTAGCGAATGCGGTGTACATCAAGGAGTGACTGGTCTTGTCCTGCTCAAGCTTTATCTTCAATAGTTTCATCGAGGTGCAGAGGAATATCAAAGTATTATTTTATTGCTAACAGGTTAACGCTTGACTGTGATCTCACCTGATGGTGATAATAAAGTCTAAAAGGGAAATGCATTAACCTCTACATATACGTTTTGTGTTTTCTATACAGTATCGTATCGGAACACAAATTTATTATTTGGCAGTACGTCTTTCTTGGTACAGTGGTAACTAGCCACGCCCGATAACTTGATATTTCTTAGCCCTTAGATTAAGGGATTAAGAAAAGAACATATGTAGTTGCTTAATGAATGGTATAACCTTGCCAAAAATAAGACTGTGGTATACAGGGCATGATGAGCTTGGATTTATGGCTACAGTTCACGTAAAAATAACGAAACGAGTTCTACAAAAATAATTGCACATATGAAATATCGTTGACAATAAAACCTTAATTTGTATATGGCCATAAACTAGGGCGAGCGCTCGACTGAGCCCGCAAAATCTGAACAGAACTGGTTCATTCTGTCAGCTAAATTGGAGATAATCAACGTGCTCCACTTGGTTTGCTGTCCCTCTCGCGATTCACACGAAAGAAAGAGATGAAAGACCTCTACCTCTTTTTTAACTTAAACAAAGCAAAGAGAGGGAACATGGATTCTATTTGTATGGAGGGTCCGATAAATTGTCTGATGGATTTATTCCATCCACTTATTTGAATTGAACAAGTGTGAATAGTTTTTGTCGATATAATGGTGCCTATACACATTTTGCTTTCAGAAGTTTTGAGTTCGATTCTCGGTAGTGCAAATTTAGGAAATTACATTATTGAAGTTATATTTCTTTTGGCGCGTATGGGAATAATGAGAGTTCATTTTTACGATGCGCGCGCATATCGTCACAAAAAACCGACACACTGAAGTTACTACTAACTAATTTGTCTGAATAAGTGTATACCTAAAATACGTGTTGCTCATATGAGACCGCACCATTTAAATGAAACGGCTTTACAAAATGAAATTTGCCATCACCAGTCTATTATAGGGTAATCGAGCTCATCACTAATACGCAAATGTCCCCCCCCCCCACTCAGCTACCAGCACAGCACACATAATACACCTTAAGTAATTATTGCAATGCAGCAACAAATGTATGCCATTTGATTACAGACAGATATTCCGCCACAAATCGCATCCTTACTGTAAGCCGTTGAGGATATCATCATATTTAACTACGACAATCACTAGACCTTACCGATGTTACGGTGGGTGTCACATATATCCTCCTGGGAGGCGAAATGCGTGTTAGCGAGTACCGCCCCCTGGAAGCTGGACGCGCAAGTACACTCGGACGTATATTGGCGGAGGGCGGACGCCCGTCAGAGAGGCGACCCCCTTCGCCAGGGGATGAATGGGACTGGCTGTGCCAGGCGCAGGCGGTCCTACAAACCAAGTGACGGGACCGGTTGAGAGAACTGAGCGCTGGGCGGTCGACAATCGAGGCCGTGTCTCCGGTCCTTGGTCAGTGGGTTTCTCGTGGTCACGGCGTGATCACATTCCACTTCGCGCAGATCCTCCTGGGGACCGGGTGCTTCGGGAGGTATCTGTGCCGGGTGGCCCGTAGGAAGCCCACTGAGGAATGCCACGAGTGTGGATCCCCCGTTGACACGGCGGAGCACACGCTTACGGTGTGCCCCAGTTGAGATAAGGAGAGATCTGCCCTAGTGGCCGTATTAGGATCGACCGACCTGTCTCTGCCCACCGTCGTGAGAGCGATGGTGGAGCGGAGGGAGTGTTGGAATGCAGTGGCCTCCCTTAGCGACGAGGTGATGACGCTGAAGGAGGCCGCGGAATGGCGTCGTGAGGCGGATCCCGCCGCCTTCGCCCTCCGTTGTAGGCGTCCGGGAAGACGACGTGCGGCTCACGGCCGCCGTCTTCCCTTTTACGTAGCGAGGCTCCGTAGGTTATCGGGCGGCGCGCCTTCGCGCTGCTCCATAGGTAGCTCGATCCTTAGGATCAAGGTAGGGGCTCCTCACGGGGAGTCACGGCGACGTGCTCAGTTTTACTCTAAAGCTAACCTATCACGTCGCCATTTGTGACATGGATGCGTGCGTAGGATGGCGAGTCGTTTTTAGCCGGTAAGAGTCAGGCATAACCGGGACGTCCGCGGCGTCCCGGAATCCTATGAGTATTTTTTTCCCGTCTTGACAAAAAAAAAGGTGTCACAGATATTCGGAAAGATTCTGCCGAGTATCGTTAATTTGCTCCTAAGAATTGAAGAGTTCCGTTACTTTGTCATGGATCCCATGATCAAAACTTAACCAAATTACCAAAAAACAATCCTTGAAGAATACCCTTTCTAATAAAAAACGAATCATCAAAATCGGTTGGCGTGATATTGAGTTATTCGTCGATTTGTCGCGCACATACTTAATGCATATTTAGGATTTATACGGCTTTCTCATGGATACCATCATCAGAACTGGGCCAAAAAAAGTGGGACACTATGGGAGGCACCACCTTTATGACTTAAAAAGAGTAATAATAATAATAATAATACCCTTTATTGGACACCATAAAAACACAATAACAAATTATGGATGCACGAGGCTTATACAAATAAATGTACAAAAGGCGGTCTTATCGCTAGTCAGCGATTTCTTCCAGACAACCTTCAGGAGAAGGAAATGTAATGTTGCATAGTCAAACGTGAAGGACAAGTGAAGACAGTTTACGTTAAACTATATCATATATCCTTACAAACGTCGACTAAATAAACTTTTTATTAGCGGTATCCTGTTTGTCTTACGAACACCGAAAAACATCGTCAGGCTTGAAATTGATTCGCATTTATTCCGACGTTCAAAGGCAGATAGAGGACACTGCAAAAACTGTTTACCTAAAATATAACCAAAGTTATACACAGATACAGACAGATCTAGAATGGGTAGTAAATAATCAAATCATAACGAATGAAAACATTTCAGGACTTTATAGCACCTTTGAATCATCATGTATAATTGACATAAAATAAGTGGGTTAACGTTTGTCAGTTGCAAAATGAAACTGTAGATGAAATAAAATAAAAGAGGTAACATGTGTCAGTTGGAAAATTAAACTAAATATGACATAAAATTAGTGGGGTAACATTTGTGAGTTGCAAAATTAAACTGTACATGAAATTAAATAATTGGGGTAACATGTGTCAGTTGGAAAATTAAACTAAATATGACATAAAACAAATGGTGTAACATTTGAGAGTTGCAAAATTAAACTAAATAAGACATAAAATAAGTATGGTAACATTTGTCAGTTAATTACGTTCGGGGGCAGCTAGGGGGGTGCAAACAACTACAAACTGTTGCTTAAAAAAAGATTTATTAAAACAAAAAAAAAAAGAATACAAAAAAAAACTATATCTAATTAAAACTACGTCCTAAACGATCGATGTAAGATCTCTAAGTGCTGTGAGCTCGCGGGGGCTCGCGGGCTAGGCGACCTGGATTTGCGTCACCGGCGTAAACTGCTGCGTTTGCGCCTCGTGCCGACGCGCTCTGTCACTAGGCGCGGACCGCGGTAGCAGGGGCTTGCGTAACACCTCCCCCCGAAGAACAGCGACTATTGCTAGGCTGGTCCGAGATGGTCGCTGGTAAGCATCTGTGATCGACCTTCACTTGGCTAGGGTCGATATTGTGGATTACTGGAACATTTATTACTTCTGGATCGATGTCTTTCTTAGTTTTTCGTAGACGGCGAAATATCAGGATAGCGATGAGTGCACATGCACCCGATAGTANTTTTTTTTTACCATCATCATTACAATAACATATTAGTTTACTATATTTTAATTAAAATTAGAGCAATTTGTTCACTCCCAAGCGTTTCTATCGTCTAGGTAATCTTGCAATACAATTGCTTATTTTCGATATATGTTCATATCAGTCGGTACCATAAAAAATCTAGATGGAAATATTGGCAAGGGATTCGGAACAAAAATTCACCAGAAAATGATAGATCATTTTCCACTACTGGCGAAATTGTATCTGATAAACGAATTTCATTATCACCCGACTCAGTATCGTATTTATTCGTCTTCGTCATTGCTTCAACTGATGGACGTCCATTGCTGGACATAGGTCTCACGTACTGACCTCCACAAGGCTCGATCTTGCGCCGCCTGGTTCCAGCGGCTACTGACCCTCTTCATGTCGTCGGTCCACGTTGTGGGGGGCCTGCCTACACTTCGCCGTCCGGTGTGGGGTCGCCACTCCAGCACCTTCGGCCCCCAACGTCCATCGGTCCTTCGGACTATGTGCCCCGCCCTTTGCCACTTCAGGTTCGCGATTCTGGTTCTACTACGGATCTCTTCATTTCTAATTCGATCGCGTAGAGAAACTCTGAGCATAGCCCTCTCCATCGCACGCTGAGTGACTCTGAGCTTCCACATGAGACCCATAGTCAGCGACCACGTCTCAAAACCGTAGGTCATCATTGGCAACACGCACCGTTTGCAGACTTTGGTCTTCAGGCACTGAGGGTTATCGGACGAAAATATCTGGCGTAGTTTCCCGAACGCTGCCCAACCGAGTTCGATTCCCCGGTTAACCTCCTTCTCGAAATTGGACCTACCTCTTACGGATACGTCTGCTGGTAGGTTGCTGGTAGGTTGGTAACCAGCCACGGCCGAAGCCTCCCACCAGTTCAAACTTAGACAAATTAGAAAATACAATTTCCTAAATTCATCGTACCGGGGATCGCACCGTCGGTAATTTATTTTAACCAAGCTAAAAATTATTAGACCGATATAAAAAAGTCTTTCAATACCTGCAAGAGTATTTTAAACAACTTCAAAAAAAGGAGGAGGTTATCAATTCCCCTTTTTCTTTGTTTGTTACCTCATATCTACCGACTGGGTGGACCGATCTTGATGATTTTTTTTAATGAAAGGTAGTGCTCGTCATAGGGTCCCATTTTTTTTTAAATCAGTTCTGATGATGGCATCCATGACAAAACCGGATAAGTCTTAAATTTGCGTAAGCATGTGCGCGACAAATGAACGATAAACTCAAGATCACGCCAACCGATTTCGATGATACTTTTTTTATTAGAAAGAATATACTTCAAGGGTTGTTTTGTGATAGTTTGGTAAGGTTCTGATGATGGGATCCGTGACAAAGTGACGGAACTCTCCAATTCTTAGGAGCAAATCCAAGATACTGGGTAGAATCTTCTGTAAGCTAACAGCTATTTCAGTCGCCTACCGTAACTTCGGTACGGTCAAGTGCTAGTCGTAGTTAAATATGAAGATCAATGGAACTCCTCAACGGCTTACAGTAAGAGTGTGATTTTTGGCAAAATCTATAACTGTCTGTAATCTAATGCTAATGACCTTACGTTTGTTGCTGCATTGCAATATTTTAAAGGTGAATTATGTGTGAAGCGGTGGTATAAGGTTGCGGGTTCGATCCCGGGTGTGGCGATATTAATGTAAATCTAACTTTGTAAAGTTGTGTAAATCGACTAATGTCGGACATTCTACTTATATGATGTTACGGATTTAAAAATGTATTATTACGAACATATATCTAAATATAGATATTCTCGTTGTTAATTAAAATCTGTATATTGATTAGATTATGAACGTAAGTGTGTATTTAATAATCTGAAAGGAAGTTATTCGAGTTGACAGGCTGTTGGGATGATTTTTTTTACTGACATATTATTAACTAGCGGCCCGTCCCGGCTTCGTACGGGTAGACATAATTAGGTACAGATATTTAAGTTATAAGCATAATAATTAAAACGACCATGAATTGAGAAATATTATGAAAAAGTGTGATTCCTAATGCTAAAACTAAGTAGCTCTAAAAATAACTTTTTAAGTGATGCATAAAAATGTGTTAAAAAAACTGCGTAAGGTAACCTAATTCATAATGGTGCACCCCCTTCTCCCGCACTGCCCCTCTCTCGTCGAGTTAGTATTTTTATTTTCATTTCATGATATCTTTTGAACGGAACATCCGATTTCGATAATTCAAGTAATCATCAGGTATTGAGACCGTCTTGAATATTAAATTATTTATTTGGATAAAAATTTATAAATGGCATGGATATCACGGTCTGATTTTGATCGGCATTTCTATCAACTTGTTAAATGTAAAAGAGTAGTTATAGTGACGTAACTACAATAGTTAGACATATGGTCTCTCGAAGTTTTTTGTAGATATTGATATGTTCTATAATATTGTCAAACATTTTTTTGTCCTATCATTAATACTCTTCACAGCGTATGCGATGTAAGACATTTTATGGCTANATCATAGATTCATCTCGTTCAAAAAGCATAACTTTCGTTTTGTTTACATTCACTTTCATTCCTTTCCCTTTCAAAGCTTCATTCATAATATTTAGCATCTTCTGTAGCTCATTAGCGGATGACGCAAGTATTACTTGATCATCAGCGTAGAGTAAATATTTGATGAGTAATTCATTTATACTGTCTTTTAAATATGTCAAACATTTATCCATGAATAGGTTGAACAGCCATGGTGACACAACACATCCCTGTCTAACACTTCTTTCGACAGGAAACCACTCCGTGTACGCTCCGTTTATTCTGACACAAGCACTAGAACCCTCATAGTGATGATACAGTCTAAAATGGACAATTTACCTTCGATTACCTCTAACATCAATTTACCTCCAATATTTGGTGGCAGAATGTTCTCGGTACAACATTCCGCCCCCTATCAAAAATTACGAAACAAAATTAAGTTTTAAAAATAATTTAAAACTCTTCCTGATAGAAAAAGAACAAGAACACGGAAATTTTGTGGCAGAACTCTCTCTTCTTTAAGATCTCTACGTATATAATTATTATTTATTTATTTTACCATGTATGTATGTGTAATCTTTATTTATTATAATAAATGTACGACATAGTTTTTACTTCTATAAATTCTTATATATAGACGTGTGTGTATGGTTATGTGTATATATTATAACATTTATCTAATATATATGTCGGAGATTAACAGAGAAGAAAGAAGAATAGCATAGGCATAGGGTTCCCCGCCGACATCGTCATTATATGGGTACAAATCAACCTCGGAAATGTGGGCGTCTATGGGTGATGCTGGTGCAATCAAACACGTTCAAAATAACTCGGATTATAAGTCCAATGTTAGTGTAGCTAGTCTCTTAGTTTTCCCAATATCAATTTACACATACTCATAGCTAGGAACGCGACAGTTTCAATAGTCGACCGCTGTGGCTGACCGTCCCCCGAGAACTATCGAGCACGCACGCCGGCTTGTGACTCATTGGCTCTGTCCAGTGCCGATAGATAGATGGCGCTGGCATTCCGCGAACTATTTGACTCCAACGTATATATATGTCGGAGTGCAGTATTCTGTGAAATGCTGGCGCCATCTATCTATCGGCGTGGGACAGAGTCATGTGTCCTGAGCCGGCAACGGACTCACTAGTTCTCGGGTGACGGTCCGCCAATGCGGTCGACTATTGGAACTGTCGCGTTCCTAGCTATTATTATTAATGAGTTTGTGTAATCTGATATCGGGAGCATTAAGTGACGGAACATTATAATCTGAGTTAATTAATAAAGTGTTTGATTGCACCAACATTATCCATCAACACCCACAGTATGGAAATTAAATTATGGATTCCATTAATGACTATGTCAGCGGAGAACCCTACGCCCCTATGCTTTATGCTTCCTTCTCTCTTATTCTCTGACATATATTAGTATAGTTAGTTTTAGTTTTATAGGCTGCAGCTGAAAATCAGCGCCGTCCATCCAGGCTTCCTAGCTCGGACGCATAGCAATTGCTGAGCTGCAGACCTTTTCTACATGGTATATAGGTAATAAGTTTATTTTGTCATTTATAATAGTTTAAGTTAATTTATTGATAATTGTATCTTTTTAAATTTGTTGTTGATGACNACAAAAACATTGACTCTTTTAATAAAAAGAGTGAATGTATATAATTTAACTTACGAAACAAAAACAAACTTGTTGTGAATTCTAGTAGGCTGCATAAAATTAACAACTCATTTAAGGGTAACTGTATACGTTTCTATAATAAACTCCCACAAGACGTTTTAGAATTGTCAATTGATAAATTCAAAGTCCTTGTTAAAAAAGATATTTTGATTTGATTTGATTGCACCAACATTACCCATCACACCACAGTGTGTAAATTAAATTATGGATGCCATTAATGACGTAGTCGGCGGAGAACCCTACGCCCTTATGCTTTATGCTTCCTTTTCTCTTATTCTTATATATACATATAGTGTACATATCCGTGGTGTTATCTTTAGTTAGTTTTAGTTTTATAGGCTGCAGCTGAAAATCAGCGCCGTCCATCCAGGCTTCCTAGCTCGGACGCATAGCAATTGCTGAGCTGCAGACCTCTTCTACATTGTATATAGGCAATAAGTTTATTTTGTTATATATAATTGTATCTTTTTTAATTTGTTGTTGATGACTGTAAATGTAGAATAAATTTTTTTTTCTTCTTTCTTTCTCTTATGGTTTCTACACAGCATCGCACCGGAACACAAATCTCTTGTTAGGCAGTACGTCTTTGATGGTAGGGTGGTAATTATCATCGGCCGAAGCCTCCAACCAATTCAGACAAAGAATAAACAATTTCCAATTTCCGCCCTACCTACCACTAGGAAAAACGAAGTTTTGGAAGACGCTTCGGATTCGTATATAATACTCCCCAAATGACTATGGGCCTCATTCGAAAGCTCAGAGTCACTCAGCGTGCGATGGAGAGGGCTATGCTCGGAGTTTCTCTACGCGATCAAATCAGAAATGAGGAGATCCGTAGCAGAACCAAAGTCACCGACATAGCCCTACGAATCGCGAACCTGAAGTGGCAATGGGCGGGGCACATAGTCCGACGGACCGATGGACGTTGGGGCCCGAAGGTGCTGGAGTGGCGACCCCGCACCGGGCGGTGTAGGGAGACCCCCCACAAGGTGGACCGACGACATAAAGAGGGTCGCCGGTAGCCGCTGGAGCCAGGCGGCACAAGACCGGGCCTTGTGGACGTGATTACGTGAGACCTATGTCCAGCAGTGGACGTCCATCGGTTGAAGCGACGACGACGACGACTCCCCAAATTACCTGCTCAAGTAAATCAACGTCCCGTTAAAATATTCAAAACAAAGCCAAAAGAATATATAATGAGAATCAAGCAAAGTAATTAGGGAAATTCATGAATTTCGAATATCATAACCTTATAACAGTCCAGTTTTATCATTTGGAACGGAAAATTAAGTTTCTGAACAAAGGTTTTATCGTATATTACCTATGTCGTTAAAAACTAGTTTTGTGTGTAGTTTTTTTCAGCTGTACATCATGAGTTTCCTGTAAGTTAAACCTCATTAACGTCTCACTAACGAACAGACACCTCATTTATTAGAGAGATGGTTTTTGGACTTTTGTCTCACCAAGCTACTTTAATGGGTATCTGTAGGCTACATTCCCCAGCATAGCAAAATTAGTAAATAAGATTTTCTAACCTGATATTATTGATGCTCGTGTCAACTACTGGTTGACACGGTACCATAGTACTGCATCAACTAGCGCAATCGGTAGTATAAACATCTCTTTCTTTTTAAGACATTATGTGTATTATCTACTTCGCTTGTTGGTAACACAATATCTGTAGAGATAAGACCAGACACCAGAAAAAAACAAAAAATAAATTAGTTACAAAGTGATCGTTAGTAACCGCGTCAAAGTTCGTTATTATTTTGTGGTATTTTATAAACTGTGAGTTTTTAATTGTGTGTTGTTCTTGATTATATAAGTGATGTGAATAACAATGAAAACCCTTAAGTACGTCTTAATTTATAAGATATGAGCCTATAAATACAAGACTGCCTTTGTTCACTATCTCAAAGTATACCGCAATTGCATCACTACACCAGAATCTTAATTTATTCAACAAAAGATAACATTGTATAGTTTAACTATTAGTAAAGATAAAAGTCATAACATTTGCAAGTCTTTCATGAACATTTAATTTCCAAGAGCCACTTAAGCAGGGCAATCGACGCATCGTTGGAGGGTCTAGTTGGCGCAATGCTCACTAGCGAAAGGAAGTGGCTTCCTTCTGCGAATCTGTTATTTCGCTGAAGGAGGCACATGAGAGGCAGAGGGAGGATTCTATAGACGCTCCTCTTCTCCGGCGCAGGAGGCGTAGATTTGCGCTGCTCCTACCCCCTTCCTAAATTCCCAGCAGGAGTAGTATCCCGGAGTACCAGGGTAGATTGCGTCAACCGATCCTCTGGTGCTCCACTAAAGGATGGGGCGGGTACTGGGTTTTAGTGGTGTATTCTGGCTTACTGCCAGCGAGTCCCACACTCCCGTTCAGATTTTGTCTGAACGGGGTGCGTAAAGGCATTTCCCAACGTGAAAAAAAGGGGCAATCGACGCAAAAACCCCCATGCGAGACACGGATGAACACTTAAACGGTTTCATTGAAGATGGACTGGTAAAAGGAGGTAGGTAATCCATAAATGGTAAATTACATCTTAACAGGTCAGCGTGCTTCCATCTTAGACTGCATCATCACTTACCTTCAGGATAAAACTTCAACCCTTCTCTCTGGACATCTAAAATTATTGACTACACTTAGCCAATAACAGTTTAACTCAAGGAAATTGGAAACGTCTGACACATTTCTATATTTGACAGGAAATTGCAGCTGCATGTTTGTACTGCCCCACGTCCATTTCCACTTCCTCAGTATTAATGAAATCTATAAACTCTCAGATGTAAATAGGTAATTTCACCTGTTAATGGTTTCCAAAAAAACATCACCTACTGGAAGGATATTGAGCCATAAAATTGCATCCAAAAAAACCATGATAACAAAATCGGGTGATAAAGTTTAGTGCTGCAGCTACAAATATATGACCTCCATCCGAAAGACAATTAAACCACTGGATAGCTGAAGAATCAAATTATTTATTACGCTAAGTAAGGACTGTAACACATCGCACGCGGCGGAGAGGGAAGCCTTCGTTACGAGACGTTTTCACGTACAACAACTGGCCGTGTTTATTACACAGCCACACCACATTTTTGGCATGGCCGAAGCCTACTGCTAGTTCCATTCTAGATAAATTAGATAATTCTAAACTTTCGCTATTAGGAATCGATCTTATACCCTCTGATTTCTAGAAACTTCTATTAAAGTACGAGTACAATTCTCCATATATGTCTGTAGCCCCAACTAATTGACCTCTAGACCAATGAAGCAATTTATAAAATGTAATTTCCTATTGTATTGTTTGGGCACGTATAGAGAATGAATAAAAGAAGACAAACAAAACGGATTTATGACTCAAGAGTGAATGGGAAAGTTGGAAGGGGAAGACCAAGGGGAACAAGGACCAAAACCAGGACATTTTAAATAAGGGTCAGGTCAAGAGTATTCTAAACCGAAGAACTTGTATGAAAGGTTTAATGAGAATGAAGAAGAAGGAGATATGCAAGGATCGCGGCAAGTGGAAGGATGTGGTCTCTGTCTACCCCTATGGGAATGAGGCGTGATGTATGTATGATACCTCTGTTGCAGTCAGAGAACTGAAAGTCACTCAGGGTGAATGCGAAAGGGAACCTCTGACACTCCCAATTCCGGGTGAGGACTACTCTAAACGCCGCCAGGTCAAGACAAGTCTAAACCAAGGAACTTGTATGAAAGGTTTAATGAGAATGAAAGAAGCCGACGGCCTCGCTGGCGCAGTGGTGTGAGTATTCGCTTTGCTAGCGGAGGTCCCGGGTTCGATGCCCGGTAGGACGAATTTAGGAAATTGTATTTTCTGATTTGTCTGAGGCTTTGACCGTGGCTAGTTACCACCCTACCAGCAAAAACGTACCGCCAAACAAAGAGATATGTGTTCCGGTACGATCTTAGACTGTATCATCACGTACCATCAGGTCACAGTCAAGCGCTAATCTGTCAGCGATATAAAAAAAAGAAGCGAAGGAGATATTCAAGGACCGTGGCAAGTGGAAAGACGTGGTCTCTGCCTACCCCGAAGGGAATGAAGAGTGATGCTATATATGCATATATTTTCTATATTTGTCTCGCCGGGAATCGTACCCCGGACTTCAGCTAGTAAAGCAATTACGCTAACGAGGCCGTCAAAGTGATAAGAAACTTGTTTAATTGTGGTACTCTCTACATATCTTGAAATAATTATACATTGATCTATTTATTTCTTGTTTAAGATAACAAATTTCATTAGAAAACTTTCACTGACTTTCATTACTGTATCAAATATGTCGAAATCTTTCATATGTATAGAAATACCCTTACATATTATATATCAAGCCGCGCATCTATCTGTTTATCTGGTCACGAATAACTGAAAAAGTATTTTTTACTAATGGATAGATTGATTATTGAGAGTGGTTTATCTAAACTCCTATTATAAAGTCGAAACATTTGTGTCTTTTAAAGTATGTATGTTCTTCGTATTGTTATATTTGGAGTCGGTGTCATATTAGTAATTTTGTTTTGAAGGCGGTTCTTTTTTTGGTAAAATTTTTCTCTATATTCACATGTCATCATACACACATATAGACAGAAAAAACTTTATATGTATTCCAGAAATGAAAGTTATTCGATAGCACAGTTCTTCTCGAATATTCAGTAAACATATTTGTATCTGTCTTAGAGTAATTAAAAATTAAGTGTAACAATACTTTTATGTTAACAAAAATAAATCTATAACCCGAATTAAGAGACTTTCCACTGCGACATGGGTAAATTGGTTTTTGAAAGACTCGGGGAAAGTCAAAGTCAAAATATCTTTATTCAAGTAGGCCTATTACAGCACTTATGAATCGTCTAATACGGCAATTTTGACGGCCTCGCTGGCGCAGTGGTGCGAGTATTCGCTTTGCTAGCGGAGGTCCCGGGTTCGATCCCCGGTGGGACGAATTTAGGAAATTGTATTTTCTAATTTTTCTGAGGCTTCGGCCGTGGCTAGTTACCACCCTATCGCCTCTTACCAGATTAGCGCACTTCCATCTTAGACTGTATCATCACTTACCATCAGGTGAGATCACAGTCAAGCGCTAATCTGTCAGCAATAAAAAAAAAAATATATATCGTTTTGACTATTTAAACGGGTACATATCACGATGGCGATTTTTAATTTTTAATCATACATGGATTACTGACGTAACGTCGTGACCACGATCCATGCAACTGGGTCGAAATATCGGCAAAATTAAAAATTAAAAATGTAACGTCGTGACCACGATCCATGCAACTGGGTCGAAATATCGGCAAAATTAAAAATTAAAAATGTAACGTCGTGACCACGATCCATGCAACTGGGTCGAAATATCGGCAAAATTAAAAATTAAAAATGTAACGTCGTGACCACGATCCATGCAACTGGGTCGAAATATCGGCAAAATTAAAAATTAAAAATGTAACGTCGTGACCACGATCCATGCAACTGGGTCGAAATATCGGCAAAATTAAAAATTAAAAATGTAACGTCGTGACCACGATCCATGCAACTGGGTCGAAATATCGGCAAAATTAAAAATTAAAAATGTAACGTCGTGACCACGATCCATGCAACTGGGTCGAAATATCGGCAAAATTAAAAATTAAAAATGTAACGTCGTGACCACGATCCATGCAACTGGGTCGAAATATCGGCAAAATTAAAAATTAAAAATGTAACGTCGTGACCACGATCCATGCAACTGGGTCGAAATATCGGCAAAATTAAAAATTAAAAATGTAACGTCGTGACCACGATCCATGCAACTGGGTCGAAATATCGGCAAAATTAAAAATTAAAAATGTAACGTCGTGACCACGATCCATGCAACTGGGTCGAAATATCGGCAAAATTAAAAATTAAAAATGTAACGTCGTGACCACGATCCATGCAACTGGGTCGAAATATCGGCAAAATTAAAAATTAAAAATGTAACGTCGTGACCACGATCCATGCAACTGGGTCGAAATATCGGCAAAATTAAAAATTAAAAATGTAACGTCGTGACCACGATCCATGCAACTGGGTCGAAATATCGGCAAAATTAAAAATTAAAAATGTAACGTCGTGACCACGATCCATGCAACTGGGTCGAAATATCGGCAAAATTAAAAATTAAAAATGTAACGTCGTGACCACGATCCATGCAACTGGGTCGAAATATCGGCAAAATTAAAAATTAAAAATGTAACGTCGTGACCACGATCCATGCAACTGGGTCGAAATATCGGCAAAATTAAAAATTAAAAATGTAACGTCGTGACCACGATCCATGCAACTGGGTCGAAATATCGGCAAAATTAAAAATTAAAAATGTAACGTCGTGACCACGATCCATGCAACTGGGTCGAAATATCGGCAAAATTAAAAATTAAAAATGTAACGTCGTGACCACGATCCATGCAACTGGGTCGAAATATCGGCAAAATTAAAAATTAAAAATGTAACGTCGTGACCACGATCCATGCAACTGGGTCGAAATATCGGCAAAATTAAAAATTAAAAATGTAACGTCGTGACCACGATCCATGCAACTGGGTCGAAATATCGGCAAAATTAAAAATTAAAAATGTAACGTCGTGACCACGATCCATGCAACTGGGTCGAAATATCGGCAAAATTAAAAATTAAAAATGTAACGTCGTGACCACGATCCATGCAACTGGGTCGAAATATCGGCAAAATTAAAAATTAAAAATGTAACGTCGTGACCACGATCCATGCAACTGGGTCGAAATATCGGCAAAATTAAAAATTAAAAATGTAACGTCGTGACCACGATCCATGCAACTGGGTCGAAATATCGGCAAAATTAAAAATTAAAAATGTAACGTCGTGACCACGATCCATGCAACTGGGTCGAAATATCGGCAAAATTAAAAATTAAAAATGTAACGTCGTGACCACGATCCATGCAACTGGGTCGAAATATCGGCAAAATTAAAAATTAAAAATGTAACGTCGTGACCACGATCCATGCAACTGGGTCGAAATATCGGCAAAATTAAAAATTAAAAATGTAACGTCGTGACCACGATCCATGCAACTGGGTCGAAATATCGGCAAAATTAAAAATTAAAAATGTAACGTCGTGACCACGATCCATGCAACTGGGTCGAAATATCGGCAAAATTAAAAATTAAAAATGTAACGTCGTGACCACGATCCATGCAACTGGGTCGAAATATCGGCAAAATTAAAAATTAAAAATGTAACGTCGTGACCACGATCCATGCAACTGGGTCGAAATATNTCAAATTATAGAATGATTTCTCAATTAGTTTTCTTTTAATAAAAGATTTAAATATATTAAGGGACATCTTTGTAACTTCTTCTGGGAGCTTGTTGTAGCAACGTATACGGTTACCCTTGCAATCATCAGAGTCGACGTTACTCCAGCAAGGGTTATATAGTCGACCGTGACGACTCGGTTTCGTTCAATACCCACAAAATAAAGTGAATAGCAAACAAAAAAGAAGTTTTTCACTTGAAAAATTCAACTTATAAAGGGTTTGCGCGGGATCAACAATGCGCTACGTTAAAAGTGCCTCAGGCGTATGCAAATGCCACTCGACGGCCGGATATGCTTTTAAAGCATGAGAGGAGACACAAGCTTTTATAGGGGAAAATCGAAAATCTCTTCGCAAAATTTGCATTAGGTGCAAAAAATTTTATTTGCAAGGAATCCCTAATTTCATTCTATACTTAGATAGACAGATAGATGTACACTTTATTGAACACCACAGAAATAGGACAAGAGAAAAATACAACTTAAAATTAAATAAATTTAGTGTGCAATTGGGCGGTCTTATCGCTACATAGCGATCTCTTCCAGACAACCCTAGCGGTTAGGGAGACAGTCAAAGAAAAATGAGAGAAGGTAGGCGGTGTAACTATAGAAATAGACATACATATATTATCTACATAAAGATATTTATAATAATACAAATACTTACATACACATAAATAAATAAATATATATATGTCGGAGAATAAGAGAGAACCGAGAAGCATAAAGCACAGGGGCGTAGGGTTCTCCGCCGACATCGTCATTAATGGGATCCATTATTTAATTTCTTATTCTGTGGGCGTTCGTGGGTAATGTTGGTGCAATCAAACACTGTATTAATTAACTCGGTTTATAATGTTCAATCACTTAATGTTCCCGATATCAATTTACACAAACTCATTAACACTAATAGCTAGGAACGCGACAGTTTCAACAGTTTACTGTTCCGGTTGAGCGCTACTCGACAACTGCCGAGTGACACCTACCGGACTACCACCATTGACTCTGTCCACGTCGATAGATGGCGCCAGCGTTCCACAGACATTTACCCTCCGACATATATAATATATATATACACACATACATAATGCCTTATGCATATAGTTCTAGGTAAAGGGTGTTTAAAAAAACGACGTTTGACAACCTCGCTGGCGTAGTGTTGCAAGTATTCCCTTTGCTAGCAGAGGTCCCGGGTTCGATCCCAAGTAGGGCGAATTTAGGAAATTGCATTTTCTAATCTGAGTCTGGACTAGTGGGAGACGTCCGTGGCTAGTTTACCACTCTAACAAAGACGTTAGTAAAAAAAAAGTAAGTAGTAGCCCATTCACGCCCCCCCTCACTAATATGAAAATGGGTTTTTAGAGCATAGTAAGTAAGTAGCAGCCCATTAACGTCCCACTGCTGGACACAGGCCTCCTCACTCCAAGGAGCGAGGGTTTTTAGAGCATAGACCCACCACGCTGCTCCACGGCGGATTGGCAGGCATAGTACACAAGTGCACTCTCTATTCCTTCACTCTCGTGGTCCGATGTGACGGGAATCCGACACGACCTGAGATTTCAGGCGCAGGACGAACGGCTTGGTCGCTTGGGAGTGTTTGCTTTAAACCTTCACACTCCCAATTCAGGGCGAGGAGGGTGTCGCTTAGTTTTAGTAGGTATTCTGGCCTTGCCGGCGAGTCCCCATCCCACGTGGCAGGGATGCTTAAAAGCATTTCCGAACGAAAACAAAAAGACCAACAGACAATGTGCTCTCCGAGGTACGGTGGGANAATAACGATTTTTGGAGTGGCCCGATCTGGGACTCGAACCAAGGCCGGGGGGGTAAGTATACACCGCCAACATTCCAACTTCGGGAAAATTGAAAAAACTCAATATCGATTTTTGAAGTGGCCCGATCTGGGACTCGAACCAAGGCCCTCATGTCTGCAGTCTTACATGCTAACAATTACACCAATGAGGCAGATCAGAGCAGACTTACAGTCAAGCAAAAGATTTGTGGTCCAGAAACCATAAGGTAAACAGATTAGCGCGCTTCCATCTGTTAGACTATAGATAGTTGGGTGACAGCACTGATAGCTCTGAAATGTTGGGAGTTATTAAGTTACGTAGTGGCAACTCTTAAAAATACCTAAAAACATTGTACAGAATTACCGAATTCTATGCAATACGAAGTAACTTTAACGAGCGGTACAATTTTGTGGATAGTCTTTCGAGGTGCTTTGCGGTGTAGTTGTTTTAAGAGAAGTAGTGTGTTATTAAATAGTGGAGAGAAAAAAAAGTTGTCAGTTAATGTGAGCTGGTGTTTTTATGATACATCTTAGACTGTATCATTGCTTACCATCAGGTGTGATCACCAAGTGCTACCCTATCAGCTATAGAAAAAGCTTCGAACTCCATAGATGAATACGTTACAGAGCATATACCAGGATACCAAGTGGTTTTAGTGTTTCTTAAATAAGCACGTGAATTTATTTCAGGCTAATATTTTAACTGCGTATATATATATTAGAAAACTTGTTGTACGTACATAAAAACGTTGACTCTTTTAATAAAAAGAGTGAATGTACATCATATAACTTACGAAACAAAAACAAACTTGTTATAAATTCTAGTAGGCTGCATAAGATTAACAACTCATTTAAGGGTAACTGTATACGGTTCTATAATAAACTCCCACAAGACGTTTTAGAAATGTCAATTAATAAATTCAAAGTCTTTGTTAAAAGAAAGTTGATAGAAAAATCGAAAGTAAACGAACTGCTCTAATTTGAATTGAAATATATTAAACTAATATGATATTGTAATGATGATGGTAACTAAAATACAAAATACCCGACTGAGTTTGTTGTGGGCTCTTCTCGGATCAGGGCGCGAAGGAACCCTCGTAACTTTAGATTTTAAGTCGTTCTGGAGTATCATCATCAGATGTACATTAGAATTAGAGTGTGGAAACTACTAAAGATATATTGATTTGATTTGATTGAAATCTATGTACTTATAAAAAGCCGCATAATAAGGATTATGTTTTATTTTATTCAAATAAGAAACATAGTTGTTACATAGATTCTCTATTTACAAAAGGCTAGGTATAACATTTTATCTTATTCAAATGCGAATCCATTAAAGTAAAAAGGGCAAGGGCAAAATGAAAGTAAACATTCGTATGTTTTAATGAAAAAACAGAAATGAAGTCTTATGATTATCTAAACTAATATTGGGAAGAGAAAACATTTGCGTTTCTGTATGTATGAATTTAACGTTTTCACACAAAATCTACTGGACCGATTTCAAAATTTCTTTCACCATTAGAAGGCTGCATTTCACTGAGTGACATAGGCTATATTATTTTGTAAAACTTTTATGTTAAAAAAATAAATCTATAGTCTCCGAGGGGCTTTGCTAGTTACTGATAAAATGACATAACCCAACTTATCCTTAACACTGGATACTTTTGTTTTCGAATAATTACCCAAATTACTGGTTTGTTTAATGCATAGATGGTTTTATGCCCCCAGAATTAGGCTTTAAGATTATAAAATAAAAAAAACGAGGCCAAGCGACTGAAGTTACTTTTATAAATATTTGAAAACAAAGGTAACATATTATCGAATAAAATACATGAATAACTTTCTCTCTTTCTTTTTGACAGATTTAAAAGAATGTATGTATGGGTTAAGAATGAATGAATTACTCATCAAATGTTTACTCTACGCTGATGATCAAGTTATCTTAATCTTGCGTCATCCGCTAACGAGCTTCAGGAGACGCTAAATATTATGAATGAAGCTTTGAAAGGGAAAGGAATGAAAGTGAATGTAAACAAAACGAAAGTTATGCTTTTTGAACGAGATGAATCTATGATGAATGGCAATATTTTGATAGATGGGGAACAAGTGGAAGAGGTGAAAGAATTTGTATACTTGGGATCTAAATTTACAAAAGATGGAACATGTGAAAGTGATATCGAAAGGAGAGTGAATGCAGGGAATATGGTAAATGGTGCTCTGCATGCTTTTATGAATAGCCAGATGGTGTCTCAAAGGGCTAGACTGGCAGTGCATGCTGGAGTGTTGGTGCCAACACTTATGTATGGTAGTGAAAGTTGGGTATGGCAGAAGAATCACAAAAGTAAAATAAATGCGGTAGAGATGAGAGCGTTGAGAAGCATGAGTGGATTAAAACTGAGTGACAGAGTAAGAAATAGTGTGATAAGAGAACGTTGTGGTATAAAAGAAGACGTAGTGACTAAAATTGAGAAAGGTATGCTTAGATGGTTTGGGCATGTAGAGAGAATGAATGAAAGGAGACTGACAAAAAGGATTTATGAGTCAAGAGTGAATGCGAAAGTTGGAAGGGGAAGACCAAGGCGAACGTTCCTGGACCAAATCCAGGACATTTTAAATAACGGCCAGGTTAAGAGTACTCTAAACCGACGAACTTGTATGAAAGGTTTAATGAGAATGAAAGAAGCGAAGGAGATGTGCAAGGATCGTGGCAAGTGGAAGGATGTTGTCTCTGCCTACCCCTATGGGAATGAGGCGTGATGCTATGTATGTATGTATGTACTTTCTCTCTATCTATTTTCATAAACCTCCCAACTTTCGCTTGCCTTGACTGGTTGGTAACGTTCTCGTCACACATTCACCAGCTTACTCCCCAAGTCAAGCGTATCTTAAGTGTTACTTCAAAAGAAGAATTATTTGAAATATAGGAAATTACCATAGACATTAAAGAAGACAGATGATAGTACTAATGGCACCTTTGATGATGGGATGGATAAAAAAATCATATTTTTAAAATGTTTTATTAGCATTTTTTACGCACCAGCTAAATAGAACGATAGTTTCATAAAAAATACATTAAGGTAAGGTAAGAAGCAGCCCATTAACCTCCCACTGCTGGGCACAGGCCTTTTTTTTCGCTGGAAAATGCATTTAGGCACGAACCCCGACCTACAGGTTAGGAGTGTGGGACTCGGCGAGGGAGGAGACCTCGCAATACCCACTAAAACCCAGCGGAACCCTCTTCATCCGTAAGTGAGGCACCAGGTGATCAACTTTCGCATTCGTCCCTAGCACACGCCTCCTCATAAGAGAGAGGGTTTTTAGAGCAAAGACCCACCACGCTGCTCCAGTGCGAATTGGCAGGCATAGTACACAAGTGCACTTTCTATTCCTTCACTCTTATAGTTCGATGTGACGGGAATCCGACACTTGCGGAGAGAGATCAGGCGCAGGACCGACGGCTTAACGTGCTCTGCGAGGCACGGGGGTGGATTACACCGCCACCTTACCAACTTCGGGCAAATATTGAGAAAATCTTAATAGAAAATTCAGTATCGATTTTAGAATTGGCCCGACCCGGGACTCGAACCCAGGACCTTATGTCTATAGTCGAACATGGTAACCACTAGAACAATGAGGCAGTCGTCAATACATTACTTTATTGAAAAAAAAGAAACAACCAGCATTGAAACACAAAATTAAAACAGCTGACGTCTCAGCCCGGGTCAACGACCTCTAGCGGCCTCGGCCGCAGCTGCGAACGCGCAGGCATCTAGAGGTCGTTGACCTGAAAAAAAATTATTAATAACTTCTAATATTAACAAAAAACACGTCGCATTTTAATTTACAATTCGTCATTTGAGTTTTCAATAAATTATATGTATTACTTTTAGAATTCATTAAATTCCTAACATATCTTCATATTTCCTTTCCTCTAAGTCTCGGAAACCTAAAGTTTTACATTTGTATAAATATAAATAAGGCTTAAAAATTTGTTCTTCAAAGAAGTTTCACTTCTGACATGTGTACTTTGTACGCACGTGTTAGTATATATAAAATAATTTAATTAAAATAATATTTTAAATAATGAAACGATGACCTTGAAACATCACAAATGTTGATTCCGATTGGTGAATTTGTGAACATTGTAAATGATGCCAATTTGCGATATAATATTTTTAATATTTTTTAAACGATTAGAATTACTTAAACTATTTTAATTGTAACTATTAAAAACTAACAGGGAGTAGTCGTTTCTCAATAAATAAGATAAATAAGAAATGTATTTGACGCCAAACTCTCAAGCTGGAAAGCTATTTATAGCCGTTGAAGTTAGTTGAGTGTTCAGTTTTTAATCAACGTTAGCTACGAATTATTGTATTTGAAGTTAGTGGTGTCATAAAAAGGGCTGCTCTACGATACAAAGCTAAGTGTATTTCTTTAAATTAAAACTGATGTCTTTTTAATATGTAATAATGATAATTGTGTGTTATTTGTTTTTTATATTTAATGATAATGGACGTTGATGATGTATTTTACTGTAATTTATATTAAATATAACATTGATAAAAACAAAAGAGTAAAAGACTATGGAGTTTCTTGCCAGATTCTTCTCCATCTAGTCTATAGGTTGTGAATCGGATTACTGGAAGTAAAGAATATTTTAGTTTGGAGATCGACCTTTTATTATGAAAATCCTACTTATTTTTTTTTTATAATTTTCATACAATAGTTATATTTTTATTTTACATCTATTTGTTCCTTTAAACTTTTGTTTTATTTACATTTATGTATAGATTAGAAGTGACAATCCATCTTAGTTATTTAGAAAAGCCAAAACACCACTAACGATGTCCACAAATGCAATAAACGCAGTCATCTGCCGTCTATAAATAGATATTCCTCCGAATGAAGACGTTGGCCAATTCACTTTACGACCGTACCGAGATCGTCCGCTGTAATTATTCTCCGTTTATCTCAATACGGAATCACCATCATAAAGAAATGAACAATTCTACAGGTATTTTTTTGGCTTGCGTAAATATGACCACGTATCAGACTTTCGTAAAAAGCTTGAGTGGCTTCCTATGCGCCGTCGCCAGGATTCATATATCTTTTCTCTTCTGTACTGTCTACTATTTGACCCAAAAACGCCGTCGTATCTTAAAAATATGTTTAACTTTCTCGGAGAGCAATCACAAATGCGATCATCACGTCAACTTATTCTAAAGACACCTGTTTCCAAATCAAACTATCTTAAAAAAATCCTTTCGAGTCCAAACATCTAATTTAAGGAATTGGCTTCTGTGAGCCCCTTCGTAAGCTCACTCTTGCGAAGACTTGCCGGTTCAGGAATTGTACGATATTTGCGACTGGCAAACGTGCACTATTGTGACAAGCAAACGACGGTGGTTGATACTTTATTCGATAAAAAGTACATCCTATGATTGGAGTTTTTTTTTCTCACCAATCACAAGAATTACATTAATTACACAAACAATGTTATTCTTGGAAATGACAAATATATATGTCGGAGGGCAGATGTCTGTGGAACGCTGGCGCCATCTACCGGCGTGGACAGTCAATGGTGGCAGTCCGGCGGGAGTCACTCGGCAGTTGTCGAGTAGCGCTCGACCGGAGCCGTCTACTGTTGGAACTGTCGCGTTCCTAGCTATTAGTGTTCATGAGTTTGTGTTAATTGATATCGGGAACATTAAGAGATTGAACAATATAATCCGAGTTAATTAATAAAGTGTTTGATTGCACCAACATTACCCACGAACGCCCANATATATATATATATATATACTATAGTTAACTATAGTTAGACTCTAAATTAAAACAAAATATACTATACAAAACGAACGATACTTAACAATATTATTAACTTTATATTATTTATAAGTTAAGGGGAAAAGTCGCGAACAGCTTCCCTTAAATATAAGGCAATCGAGACCACTACATATTTTTAAGGAGTCCGCAAAAGAACACTTTCTGCAGCAACTTTAGACGACTTATTTTTAGTAATTTTTTTAAATTTATAACGTATATTGTATTTATTAGTCTATTTATGAGACGATAATATTATTAGACTTATTTGTGTATAGTGTGAATGTATTAGGATGTAGCTATTTGTATGTATGTATGTGAAAATACACCACCCACTATGTTCTGCTAAAACTACTCCTGTACCAACGGTTGTCTGGTAGAGATCGGTACCAAGCGATAAGACCGCCTCTTGTACTCTACCTTTTTGTAATAGATATGTATTTTTTTCTTTTATAACTTTGTAGTGTACAAAAAAGTAATAATATAAATAAATATTTTTCAGAAATAATATACAGCAGTCAGCTTTTGATTGGCAAGGAAAAAAAGCATATTACAATGTTGACGATTCGTCGCTTCAACCGATGGACATCCACTGGACATAGGTCTCACGTAATGATGTCCACAAGGCCCTATCTTGCGCCGCCTGGCTCCAGGGGCTACCAGCGAGCCTCTTTATGTCGTCGGTCCACCTTGTGGGTGGTCTCCCTACACTGCGCCGTCCGATGCGGGGTCGCCACTCCAGCACCTTCGGGCCCCAACGTCTATCGGTCCGTTGGACTATGTGCCCCGCCCATTGCCACTTCAGGTTCGCGATTCGTAAGACTATATCGGTGACTTTGGTTCTGCTACGGATCTCCTCATTTCTGATTTGATCACGTAGAGAAACTCCGACCATAGCCCTCTCCGTCGCACGCTGTCTGACTCTGAGCTTTCGAATGAGGCCCATAGTCAGCGACCACGTTTCGGAGCCGTAGTTCATCACTGGCAACACGCACTGTTCGAAGATTTAAGCGATAAAAAATTAAAAGCACGCATACAAAGTACACATGTCTTTGGCAAACTAATTTTTGATTGATGGATAAATTGCTAATAAATTACTATATTTTGTTATTATGCTAAGGTGATTGCAATTGGTTTTCGGGAAATTCGCAAATTTAATCAAAACTTATGTTTAATCGTCCTTTTCACGACGACTGTGATTGGTGGACTTATTATTTGTGAGTTGGGAGTTTTACAAGGGGAGTATAAGTAATGTAGCATAGGAGAATGAAGGAGCATTCGCCTAGTGACAGTTCTCAGTTTGTATCAACGTTAGTATTGTGTTTGTAAGTCATTGAAAATGTGTAATATAATAATGAAGAATCAGAGAATAGTATTACTTAATCTAAAAATTATTAAGCGATCTCCGAGGAAAAGTGTCGAAAATTAATACAAATATTTCATTGCAATTTCAAATGACGAGTGGTAAATAAAAATGCCACATGTTGCCGCTAATCACGCGTATCGTCTTTTTTTATAAACAGATATATTTAGAGAGTATTTGAAACAAGTAAAGCATTTTTTTCAATTTCAACTCAAAGCAATAAGGCCTGCCCTTGCACATAGGTTAATTAGTATAATAGTTTGTTGTAATAAATTATGTTACTTGATACTGTGTGCATACATAAATAATTTTCTATCAATCTTTTTCGAGTCATATCGCGGTCTGAAAAATACATATTGCAAAGAAGAAACTATCTAAGAATTGCACCGTGTCGATTTCAGGTCAGTTATCTTTACAAGGTTCAAAAGTTAAGTAGGTCAATAATAGCTCAAGTTTCCACAAAAATAATCTATAAAGGTATATAAAAACCTGTGTCCGTTATAGACATTAAAACATTGCGAGATTTTTAATTTCAATAAACCCAAAAGATGCGCCCCAAATAGTTTTCAATTTAATATCAGTATATTATTTCAGATCTGTAACTGGCGTGTTCTTCGGAGTGAAAGTAATTGTCAAAAGTAAATCAACAAATACTTTAACAGCTAAATTTATTTGGAAAATTCTAGCAAACAATATATAACTCCAGTCGCACAATAGTTGCGCCTGGAGCGCGCAATGTGTTGTTCAATCCGGATCCACGACTGTACGAGCGTAACAGCATTGACGTTTTTCGCACACTAATAAGGTAATTTAAAAAGCTGTAACGGCCGTGCAAAACCACAAACAAATGGAATAATTTTTTAGCTAATAATATATTAACCCCTAAGCATAATAGTTACGCCTGGAGCGCGGAGTGTTTTGCCCAATCAAAACCCACCAGTGTGCGAGAGAAACAGCATTGTCATTTGTCGCAAACTAATAAGTATTGCGCGCCAAATAGTTTTCAATATAAAATCAGTAAATTATGTTCGACCTGTAACTTGTAAAAAGTATACGGAATAAATTAAACATTTGAAACTGTCGTGGATTTTCGACATATTTAAAAATACATTATTTACGGGTACATACCACGAAATATCGACAATAATTTCAAAACATTTATAGTCGTGGTATTTACCTGGAAATAATATGTTTCTAAACATCTGGAATAAATTAATTTGGCAAAATTTTAGCCAATAATATACTACATCTGTCGCACAGCCGTTGCGACTGGAGCGCGCAATGTTTTGTCCAATCAGGATCCAGGAGTGTGTGAGCGAGAGAGCGCTATCATTTACCGCAAAGACTGTAGAAGTATATAAATATTCTCGTGTAATCGAGAAACACGCAGATTATATAGAGGGGAATTGCTACTTAAAACGTAAAACCATACTATTCTAAAACATGTGACGATGAAGGGACCGTTCAAAAATTACGTCGCGGTGAATTCAGGTTATTTCTTTTTACGTATTTCAAAAGTTAAGTAGGTCAGTAATAGCTAAGTCCCCACAACAATAATTTACTATACAATACGTGACTCCGCAGAATTGTCATATCACTGTCAGCTATAAATGTGTATACGTCCGAATCAAGACGTCGCCAATTCACATTACGACCGTCCGAGGCCATTTCCTTGCAATCATTTCATGTATACTCGAGCTATATAATATGTATAAGCGATCCAAGCGAGTGTTTGTTGACTTACCTATACTTAGTGAATATTCCACATAATACTGCTACCTTAGATGTCTGTAAACTCGATTTTTGAAGTAATACTTCTTTACATGTGATTGACTTGGGTAGTAAGCTGGTAAATGCGTGACGAGATCCTTATTTGTAATCGACTTTTCATTGTCGTAGTTTTTGATGTTATGTGGTTTTATTCAAACAAAATGGTCCTTCAAGCCGGATATTACACAAATAGTTGCGTATTCTAAATAAGTTAGATTTTGGCCCAAAGTCTCATCTATTGGGCTAAAACTACTCGTATCCTATTTGTCCTAGATAAATATATGTAAATAGGATGGTACTGTCCTATTTATCCACGGTCGTAGTTAAAATAAACTCCAGCTGTTGTATATATTAACATATGCTACCAGTTTCTCTCATCATTTTTTCCTGCCTTATTTCTAATCGACTTTAAATTATTAGTGTTTTTCATGATATATATAATTTTATTCAAACAAAATGGTCCTTCAAGCCGGATATTAAGGGATAGGGCTATTATATTTGTACTTAGTTATGCAAAATGTTTTCTCATCACGTTTTATTTATTTATTTTACATTTTATTTATAAACTTTATTGCACAGAGTGCAAAAGGTGGGCTTAAAGCTACAAAGCTTTATCTACCAGCCAACCTTTCTAGTGTTAGAAAAGTCGTTGGTAGATGTGCATTAGTGTTAAAGACAAAATAGAGGGGTAGACAGAAATAAAGAAAATTGAGATAAAAGAAAGCAATTAAAAAAAAAATATTAATAATTATTAAAGTTATATTATTGCGGCAGCTCATTCCTCAGACGAACTGCACTGACTGTACACGTGTCATGTTTAAAACCTGTGCAGTGAGCGAGTACATTCAGCAGCAGATTCCCAACAGATCGCAGCACTCTTTCATGCACGTTTGAGCAGAAGCTGAACCTTGCCTGAAAGCAATCGGGAGCAGCTGGATCTTTGAGAATGGTGAAGAGCAGACAGAGAATTCTCAGACATCTCCTTTCGCGGATTGGGGCCACAAAGTTTCTACAAATATTTAGATTCATTATCGCCATCGCTACATCCGTAACGCTTCCATCACGTATTCTCCAGCTTACTCCCTATGTCGAGCGTGCGTAAAGAAGTTTTACTAGGCTAAATTTTAAGAAAAAATATGAAAATTGGTTTTTGTAGCGCTGTATTATAGGAAACTTTTGTAAATAAATCATCCAACGGAGTAGGTATGTAGGGGACAATATACGCGACACAATGAATTGTGATTCTCCAACATCAGTACTCAATCGATTGATCTTTGGCTATTGTAAACTCGTGTTTATCTTTGGTAAAATGTTACTTCCTATCACTTCGTATGGTTTATATTTGGTTTTTCATTCAACTTTGTTCAATTTGAATCAGTAGTTCCCGAGATTAGATTCAAACACAAACTTATACGTGGAAAATTAAACGCTTGTTAAAAGTTCTATCATTAAAGTATCCTTAGACTCGAGTGTCGAACGTTTCTGTTGAGTTTCCCATTCCCGTTCACCATTTTACACTACAGAATGAACTAACACATACCCTGTGGTGTTCCCTGTCATATTACAGAGGTATTATTTGAAGTGAAACTTCTTTAGGGTAAAATTTGTACGATTTAAACGCCTGATTAGCGCCACAAAGATGTGCAGCGTTTTTTATGTTTATTACCTCGTATCTTAAGACTGTGGGAGCCGGAAAGGTGGTGATTGTCGTAGTGGCATCCATGAGAAAATTGTCCAAGTCTAAAATTTGCATTAAGCGTGTGCGCGACAAATAGAAGAATAACTCAAGATCACACTAACCGATTTCGTTAATTCGTTTTTTAATAGAAAGGATATACTTCAAGGGTTGTTTGATAATAGTTTGGTTAGGTTTTGATCATGGGATCCATGACAAAGTAACGAAACTCTTCAATTCTTAGGAGCAAATTAACGATACTCGACAGAATCTTCTATAGGCTATCCAGATATATGAGTTGCCTACCGAGTGCTAGTCGTAGCTAAATATGAAGATCAATGGATCTCCTCAACGGCTTACAGTAAGGGTGCGGTTTAAGGCAGAAAATATAAGTGTCTGTAATCAAATAGCAATGAGCTTACGTCCGTTGCTGCATTGCAACACGTTTTTAGGTGTACACATATTGAGACAAATTTGTTAGTTTACTTCAGATTCACTAAAAATCAAAAAATAAATAGAAATTTCTAACAAAAAAAGACCCGCCTTCAAAACAAACTCATTCATATGCTCTAAAAAGTAAGAAATAAGGCAGTTCTTTTTTTGTTAAGACTTTCTATTTATTTCTGTATGTTTTCTGTATTTGTTTCGTTTTTATTTTACTAAACTGTAAACTGGGACAAGTGCCTTTTAATAAGTAAATTTTGAAAAAAACGTGTATGGTAGTGAGTGTAATGAGCTTTTTATAAATTTAATGTTAGTTTTATGCATAATTAAAAAAAATATTATCATTGTGTGCACCTTCCTGCAAATCCTTCCGAGAAATTTTCACAAAAATGTGTATAAGTTTTTGCTTCACGTATTAATATAGTAGAATAGATGAATATCGTTGCTTTACAAGAATAGTGACATGACTCAAAATATATAATATTACAGGGGTTATTATATTTTGTGTTGCCACGATCGACTTCAACATGAGTTTTAACACAAGAAAGTATAGCGTTCTGGATTCTTTTTTTTTATTGCGGGCAGATTAGCACTTGACTGTGATCTCACCTGATGGTAAGTGACGATACAGTCTAAGATGGAAGCACGCTAATCTGTTAAGAGGCGATATACCCCTTACGGTTTCTACACAACATCGTACCGGAACACAAATCTCTTTGTTTTTGCTGGTAGGATGGTAACTAGCCACGGCCGAAGCCTCCCACCAATCCAGACTCAGCCAAATTAGAAAATACAATTTCCTAATTTCGTCCTACCGGGGATCGAACCCGGGACCTCCGCTAGCAGAGCGAATACTCGCACCACTGCGCCAGCGAGGCCGTCAAATTCTGCTGTGTATTAAGCAAAGTTATATTTATGCGCTTTAAAAAAATTTTCTATTGCCTTTGCAATTTAATAAATAGATAACTTTTTTTTTTTAATAACTTTTAGCTGCGGAACGTGCATAACTAAAACGCAGAAAAAGAAACAGTGGACTCGTTGAAAGTATTTCACTGAGGTATAAATAAAAGTCTAGTATAATATCAGCGAGAATAAGTGAGGGTAAGGTCCTTGAGCTTGCATCGTGTTAGGAAATTCAAGGGCCCTTTTTACCGATGGGAAATTCCTTTACGCAAGCCGATCATAAATAAATCGAATCGGGAGTGTGGAACTCGCTGGAAATAAGCCAAAGTACCCACTACAACATAGCAATACCCATCCCGTCTTTAAGTAGAGCAGCAGAGGATCGGAAGACGCAATCTACTCAATAAGACTCCTGCTGGGAAACTTCACAAAGAAGCAGGAGAAGCGCAAATCTAGACCTCCTATGTCCAAACATCTTACGTCGGAGAATAGGAGCATCTATAGTTTCCTCTCGCTGCTTCTCATATGCCTCCTTCAACGAAATATGTCCAATTATAACTTGGATAGTCGAAGAGTCATTTCTTTTTATTACTTCCAATATAGTACTGGTAATGTTGTTAACTGCCTCATTGGTCTAGTGGTTAGTATGTTCGACTACAGACATGAGGTCCTGGGTTCGAGTCCCGGGTCGGGCCAATTCAAATATTAATATTGAGTTTTCTATTAAGATTTCTCAATATTTGCCCGAAGATGGGAAGTTGGCGGTGTGATCCACCCCCGTGCCTCGGAGAGCACGTTAAGCCGTCGGTCCTGCGCCTGATCTCTCTTCGGTCGTGTCGGATTCCCGTCACATCGGACTATGAGAGTGAAGGAATAGAGAGTGCACTTGTTGTGTACTATGCCTGCCAAACCGCAGTGGAGCAGCGTGGTGGGTCTATGCTCTAAAAACCCTCACTCCTTGGAGTGAGGGTTTTTAGGCCTGTGCCCAGCAGTGGGACGTTAATGGGCTGCTACTTACTTACTTAATGTTGTTAAAGAACTAAGTAGAATCTAAATTTATTCAAAAACTCTTACACGACTCAATTTCATCAACATATACAAACTAGCTCACAAATACACTCACTCACTCATACCCACTCACATCTACATAACACCCACTAACATTTCGTAAGTAAACAGCGAATGTTTCAGTTTTTTCTTTATATTGTTTCTATATTCGCACTTCTTCTCTTTTATTTCAAATATTGTATAGCTACTTGTGTAATACGTAATTGGCCTTATTTTAACTGCATTAAGTATCTATTATCTTACATAATAATTAGTTAAAGTCAATAAATAAACAAATTCAGAAGGAAAAACCTCTATTATCATCCATACGATATGATTTCCATGTGTTTTTGAAATCCCCACACTATTTTATCGACAAATTAAGCTTTCTAATGACAGTATCACTTTTAATAAAGGTTTTTATATCTAATAAATAAAAGCTCTTCTAGGAATTTTTTATAGCAACGTATACAGTTAGCTTATTTTAATTATATAAGTCAGAGTCAAATAGATTCCGGAACGCCGGCGCCATCTGTCGGGGCTGTACAGAGTCAATGAGTCGCGGGCCGGCTGCGTGCTCGACAGTTCTCGAGTGACGGTCCGCCAGAGCGGTCGACCATTGGAACTGTTGCGTTCCTAATTGTTAATGTGTTTGTGTAAATGTACGATATGATTTCCATGTATTTTTTAAATCCCTTCACTCCCACACTTTTTTATCGACAAAGTAAGCTTTCGAATTACAGTATAACTTTTAATAAAGGTTTTATATCTAATAGATAAAAGCTCTTCTGGGAATTTTTTATAGCAACGTATACAGTTAGCTTATTTAAATTATATAACATACATACATACATAGCATCACGCCTTATTCCCATAGGGGTAGGCAGAGACAACATCCTTCCACTTGCCACGATCCTTGCATATCTCCTTCGCTTCTTTCAATCTCATTAAACCTTTCATACAAGTTCGTCGGTTTAGAGTACTCTTGACCTGGCCGTTATTTAAAATGTCCTGGATTTGGTCCAGGAACGTTCGCCTTGGTCTTCCCCTTCCAACTTTCGCATTCACTCTTGACTCATAAATCCTTTTTGTCAGTCTCCTTTCATTCATTCTCTCTACATGCCCAAACCATCTAAGCATACCTTTCTCAATTTTAGTCACTACGTCTTCTTTTATACCACAACGTTCTCTTATCACACTATTTCTTACTCTGTCACTCAGTTTTAATCCACTCATGCTTCTCAACGCTCTCATCTCTACCGCATTTATTTTACTTTTGTGATTCTTCTGCCATACCCAACTTTCACTACCATACATAAGTGTTGGCACCAACACTCCAGCATGCACTGCCAGTCTAGCCCTTTGAGACACCATCTGGCTATTCATAAAAGCATGCAGAGCACCATTTACCATATTCCCTGCATTCACTCTCCTTTCGATATCACTTTCACATGTTCCATCTTTTGTAAATTTAGATCCCAAGTATACAAATTCTTTCACCTCTTCCACTTGTTCCCCATCTATCAAAATATTGCCATTCATCATAGATTCATCTCGTTCAAAAAGCATAACTTTCGTTTTGTTTACATTCACTTTCATTCCTTTCCCTTTCAAAGCTTCATTCATAATATTTAGCATCTCCTGTAGCTCGTTAGCGGATGACGCAAGTATTACTTGATCATCAGCGTAGAGTAAACATTTGATGAGTAATTCATTCATTCTTAACCCATACATACTTTCTTTTAAATCTGTCAAACATTTATCCATGAAAAGGTTGAACAGCCATGGTGACGCAACACATCCCTGTCGAACACCTCTTTCGACAGGAAACCACTCCGTGTACGCTCCGTTTATTCTGACACAGGCACTAGAACCCTCATAGAGAGACTTCAATGCTTGGATCAGACAACCGCTCACCCCATACGTAGATAACGTTGACCACAGCTCATTCCTCACCACTCGATCATAGGCCTTTTCTAAATCTACGAACGCGCAATAAACTTTTTGGTGTTTAGCCAAACATTTTTCAGTTATGCACCGTAAAGAAAAGACCTGATCCGTACATCCCATTCCTCTTCTAAATCCCGCTTGCACGTCCCATATTTTCCCATCAGTTTCATTAATCACCCTTTCAATTAATATCTTTGCATACAATTTGCCGACGACACTAAGAAGGCTGATACCGCGGTAATTTTTGCACTCCTGCTGTGACCCTTTTCCTTTATATAGAGGGACAATTACGGCCTTGCTCCAATCTCTTGGGACTTGACCTTTCTCCCAGCATATATTGAAAAGGCAGTACAGCTGAGCTACCACAATCCCGCGGCCAGCCTTCAGCATCTCGACTGACACTCTGTCATACCCAGCAGCCTTACCTGATTTCATACCTTTTATCGCTTTCATGATGTCATCCATACTAATCTCGCTATCACTTGTCTTACATTCATTGCTATCCGCAGAGGCCATATTTACCTCTGCTTCATTTCTTTCAAACAAACTTTCAAAATGATCCTTCCATCTCTTCAATATCCATTCTTCTCCTTTTATTAAACTTCCATCTAAACTTCTGATTTTACAAAGCTCCGAGGAAGTAGATCTCCCTCGGGCAAATTGTATTGATTTCCAGAAAAACTTTTTGTTTGACTGAAAATCATCAGAAAGTCTCCTATCATACATATCACTGTATTCTTCTTTTTTCTTTCTTACAGCTTCTTTCACGATTACTTTCACCCTTTTGTATTCCATTCTTGCCTTTTTTACGTCATCATTCGTTGCCTTTTGCATTCGTTGGTTCGCTTTTGTAGCCAACCAATCGGACCAAGCTTTCTTCTTTTCACACACAGCTGCTTGAACATTTTTGTCCATCCACAAATTCTTCTCTTTCTTACCTTTCCTCCTTTTAGACACGCCACATACATCAATAGCAGCACCAACCACTCCATCTTTAAATTTATTCCATAAACTTTCAATCTCATTTCCTTCGTCTTCACTCTTGAATCGCCCACTCAAATTTTTCAGATATTCTTCTCTAACATCCTCTTCTTGCAATCTCTCCACTTTTATTCGTTCAAGAATGCTCGAGGTTTCCTTCTTTCTATGGCGCCACCGATTAAAAAGACCACCGATTCGGGCAACGACCAGGTAGTGGTCAGTATCGATGTCGACCCCGCGGTATACTCGAGCATCTAGAACTTTCTTCTTCAGTTTTTCGTCCACAATTACAAAATCAATCATACTTCTAGCATTCCCTTCTTCCCTTGTATACACATGAATCCCCTTGTGCTCAAACATAGTGTTTGCCACAAAAAGACTATGTTCCACACATATTCCAAGCAAACTTCGTCCATTTTCATTCACCCGTTTGTCACCAAACATACCAAGAGTCCTTTCATATCCATCACGTTTCACACCTACCCATCCATTAAAATCTCCTAACATAATTATTCGCTCATTCGGTTCACATTCATTCAACGTATCACTCACACTTTCCCAATACTCATCTATTTCTTTTTGGGCTTTATTGGACTTTCTGGTGCCCAGATCCGTCGGAGCATAAGCACCCAAGACAAAGATCCGAGTAAGTCCAACTTTTAGCCTGATCCAGATGAGTCTAGGACTCACGTATTTCACTTCTTTCACACAATCATCCATTCTTTCGGAAAGTATGATACCAACTCCCTGACAGCCTCTCTTATCACTGCTTACACCAGACCAGTAAGCTGTGTAAGGGCTATGTTTCGTGGTATCACATCCTTTCCTCTTTGTCTCATTCACGCAGAGTACATCTATGCACCTATCATGCATCATCTGGCATACTTCATCAATCTTTTCATTCATTCCTCCTCTTACATTCAAAGTAGCAAAGCGGCTCTCGGTAGCCCGCTTTTCGCCCCCATTAGGAACGTGACGTGATGGATTGCGAATCTCATCGCCGCCATTTTTGGAATGTAATAATATCACCATTGCGTTCCCACGAGTAGCAAGGGAACATAGGTCCATTCTGGCAGAGCCCCGCATGCCAGAATAAGGCTAGCCTATTTCTGGGTTCGCCCGGTCCCAGGGCCACCGCTTGCGACTAGGCAAATGCCCCTAGCCATGAGTCCCTCGGCACGGTACACCTTGGACTGGCAGGAAGTGGGTAGGAAAATGGAATAAAAGGGGGGAACGGGTCAAAAAGATAGGAACTTTGTAAGGAAGAGAAAGGAAAATATAAGGTAGTAGGATATTACTGACTCGGAAGACTGAGAAGATTCAGTAATAGCTCGGGGAGCCGGGATCGCATACCCGTGTACCATACTATGACTATCGGACAAATAGACAAAGATGTGTACCCCCTGACCTAATTTATAATTTTTTATAGCAACGTATACAGTTAGCTTATTTTAATTATATAAGTCAGAGTCAAATAGATTCCGGAACGCCGGCGCCATCCGTCGGGGCTGTACAGAGACAATGAGTCGCGGGCCGGCAGCGTGCTCGACAGTTTTGAGTGACGGTCCGCCAGAGCGGTCGACCATTGGAACTGTTGCGTTCCTAATTGTTAATGTGTTTGTGTAAATTTATATAGGGAACATTATGTGATTGGATATTATAGTCTGAGATAATTAATAAAGTGTCTTTGATTGCACCAGGAATGCCCATCGACACCCACAGTTTGGAGGTTGAATTATGGACCCCACTGATGACGATGTCGGCGGGGAATCCTATGCTTCCATTTTATGTGACATATATATGGGCACAGATCTCTTCTTACGTAGGAGTAAGGATTTTTAGAGCGTAGACTCACCACGCTATTCCACTGCGGGTTGGTAGGCAAAGTACACTGCCAAATACTCAACGTCGGACAAATAATATGAATTTCTTAACAGAAAAGTCAGTATCGATTTTTGAATTCGCCGGACCCGGGACTCTTAACACGGGGCTTCACGTCTATAGCCGAACAAGCTGATGATTGATTGATTACTAAACCAATGGAGGGAGTCACACACACATATATACATAGACTCAAAATAAGTATTTGTTCAAGCAGTAAACTGATTATCAGCCTGGCAACGTATTTGATTCGGGCAGCCCTTGTTTAAGCAACAATACTTTATCATCCCTACCTTGACCTTTTATTACTTTAAAGGTCACCACGGAACAGGCTTTTAAGGCTTCATTGCTCCTAAAATTCGGAAAGGCTGATTAAACCTATATAATATTAACTGCATACACTTAAATATGAGTCTGTTGCTGATGTAGCTACGTCACAAAGCGCCCGCCAGCTTTTAAAATCTCTGATATCTTCTAAATGGTGCTAAAGGCAGTTCTGATCTCCACGAAATTTACAACATATATAATCTATTTAATTGGATACTGAATACGTATTGTTTAGAATAGCTTGGTGAATTGCAAGAAATATGTAAAAGATAAAGATTACCGTGGGTTATCCTTTACAGACAAATATATACACGGTGTCCAATAATGGTGGGGGGAATTTGTATCGGCGTTGTCCGAGTAGGTGGATAGGATAGTATGCTCCGCCATTATTTAAAGATTCAGTAACCATGGAACCCGGGAAATGTACGCAAATAAACCATGAACTCTACTACAAGTGAGGAACCGAATCCGAACCTCAATGGCCGTCATTTTCGGAGAGATGTGTAGACACGTGGTGGCTAATTTCCGATTTCGTTAGAGGAATGCCAGCAAAGAGTTAACATTTGGACAACATAATCTTTGCCAATTAATTTTCCAATATCTTCTCTAAAATTTAATATATGTACATATATGTCGGGGAATAAGAGAGAAAAGGAACCATAAAGCATAGGGGCATAGGGTTCTCCGCCGACATCGTCATTAATGGCATCAATAATTTCCATACTGTGGGCATTGGTGGGTAATGTTGGTGCAATCAAACACTTTATAAATTAACTCGGATCATAATGTTCAAACATTTAATGTTTCCGATATCAATATACACAAACTCAATAATAATAACTAGGAACGTGACAGTCTCAATAGTCGACCGCTCTGGCAGACTGTCACCTGAGAACTAACGAGAGACGTGCGCCGGACTGCCACTATTGACTATGTCCCACGTCGATAGACAGATGGCGCCAGCGCTCTACAGACTACCGCACTCCGACATATACATCTTTTCAGACTTCTGGTTTGTTTTTAATTGAATTTACAAATACCCCCTACGGTTTCTGAACACGCTGTACCATCGCGGGTTTTTATTGATCTTCTGTAAAGATACAATTCCGTTGCACATTAATTATCTCGTGAGATTTAGCCAGCGTTTGCTATTTAAGCGCACAGAAATATGCTTGTTACATCACATTGGTAATATTTGAATTTTTCGGCTTTCCTGTATTATAATATGTATGTATTATACATGTCGGAGTGCAAGAGTCTGTGAATCGCTGGCGCCATCTGTGTATCGGCGCGGGGGCAGAGTCAATAAGTGGCAGTCCGGCCCGTCTCTCGGCAGTTCTAGAATGGCGGTCGTTCGGAGTGGTCAACTATTGAAACTGTCGCGTTCCTAGCTATTATTGTTAATGAGTTTCTGTAGATTGATATTGGGGACATTAAGTGATTGAATATTATAATCAGAGTTAATTAACAAAGTCTTTGATTGTACCATCATTACCCACGAACGCCCACAGAATAAGAAATTAAATAATGGATCCCATTAATGACGATGTCGGCGGAGAACCCTACGCCCCTGTGCTTTATGCTTCTCCATTCTCTCTTATTCTCCGAGATACATATAAACCTACCTCTTGAATCTCGCTATATATTACTGAAAACTGAATTAAAATCCATTGTATAATTTAAAAGATCTCAGCGAACAAACAACGGAAACGACTTCATTTTGTAGTAGGTAAAGAAGTGTTCAAAGGGACATTATTTTGACAATATTAGTGTTATTTTTTATACCACAGATGTAATTCCTTGTAAAACAGTCTGCGTGCTTCGCAATAATAAGTTTTTATACGGAGCAATTGCCTTTTGACCCCGACGACCGGTTAAGCATACGAGCAAAATATCAAACACGTTATATTTTTAACTTGCGAGTTATAATAATGAAATATTACATAACTTTAATATGACATTTATACGCTAATATATTTCCTTACTAATATTATGAATGCGAAAGTAACTCATGTGTGTCTGTCGTGTATTCACACCAAAACTACTGAATCGATTTAAATTAAATTTGGTACATAGATAGTCTAGAGCCTGAGAAAGGATATAGGCTATTTAATGCAAAAATAGAGAGAAAACACTTTATTATACACGAGATAAAAAGGCATACCAATTAAGAGACTTATAACTATGAAATAAGTGTGCAAAGGCGATCTAATCTTTATATGATGAGGAGCTTAGGTAGAGAGAAGGTATAGATAGTCTAGACTCTGAGATATGATATAGGCTTTTTAATGCGAAAAAAGAGAGAAAATACTTTATTATACACGAGATAAAAAGGCATACCAATTAAGAGACTTGTAACTATGAAATAAGTGTGCAAAGGCGATTTAATCTTTATATGATGAGGAGCTTAGGTAGACAGAAGGTAGAAAGATGTTTGTAATTGTAAATGCGAAAATAATTCTGTCTGTATATCTGTCGCGCTGTCACGCCTTAACTATTGAAATACTACGAATAGCTTCATCAAAGTACTTATTTGTTCGTGTCTATTTGTCAAGAAATTAATCCTAGTCAAAAACACTTTTCCATAGTATACATATAATACTCGTAGTATGAAACCATTATAATGTATAGTAATAGATATCAAAATTGTATACGAATAAATAAAATGAAACTGATTGGATATGTAATATTGGACAAAAAGGCCCGATCTTGCGCCGCCTGACTCCAGCGGCTACCGGTGACCCTCTTGATGTCGTCGGTCCACCTTGTGGGTGGTCTACCTACACCGCGGCGCCCGGTGCTGGGCCGCGATTCCAGCACCTTCATGCCATAACGTCCATCGGTCCGTCAGACTATGTGCCTCGCCAATTGCCACTTCATATTCGCGATTAGTAGGGCTATGTCAGTGACTTTGGTTCTGCTACGGATCTCCTCATTTCTGATTTGATAGCGTAGAGAAACTCCGAGCATAGCCCTCTCCATCGCACGCTGTGTGACTCTGAGCTTTAGAATGAGGCCTATATTCAGCGACCACATCTCGAAGCCGTAGCTCATCACTGCCAACACGCACTGTTCGAAGACTTTAGTCTTCAGGTACTGTGGGATATTGGACGAAAATGTCTTCCGGAATTTCCCGAACGCTGTCTAACCGAGTTGACTTCGGCGGTTAACCTTCTCGAAATTGGACATACCTAGCTGGACTATGTGTACCAGGTATGTATACTCGTCTACAATTTCGAATGGTGGGTTCTCAACGATGATTGGGTGGAACGGAACATGGATATTCGACATAACTTCGTTTTATCCATGTTCATTTTTAGGCCCACCTGGTTATGAACTTGCTATTGATGTTATAGCATGCTCCACTGTGGGTTACCATTCTGACGGCTTCGCTGGCGCAGTAGTTCGAGTACTCGCTTTGCTAGCAGACCGCCCTGTTTCCATTCTATTTCCTAAATTCGCTGAGTCTGGACTGTTGGGAGCTTTCGGCCGTTGCTAGTTACCAGCAAAGTGATTAATGATCACAGGCAAGCGCTAACCTGTAAAAAACATATCCTAGAACTACTCATAAGGATATGCTGGTTTCCTCAGGAAGGATTAGAGAGAACAATCTACAAAGTATCGTTTTGTCTTTACAAAAAGACTAGATAACATTCTATGTACGATAACGCTACATCGAACGACTAGAACACAACAACTCGTTCATGTGATCACGTACACATATAGATATACATCATTCCCATACATATTTCATTAGTCTACTGAATTGTTACAATTTAAGGACTGAATATTGCATTTTTAGAGAAAGCAATATTATTTTTGAGACGAGGGGTCAATAGTAGCTTTACCCCAAGTTTGTGGGATTGCCGCCCTTGTCCTTCGGCCGCCATCTTGAAAAAAGGGGTGCAAACACTTTCTTTGCGATATCTAGGAAACTATGCATCCTGCAAAAATTTCTTAAAACATAATTTGTAGCAAATCGCTTTGCCTACAAATATGTTCATATTACTTTTTGCCCTAAATTTAAAATTAAAGAAGTTATAACCAAAAAAGCGTGAAAATTTCTATAAAAATTTTCTTTTCTGCTCTATTTTTTTTTTTAAACATTTTACAAAAAAAAATACCTCAGACCAATCTTGTAAACGGTCTTTTGAGCGGAATTTGTAAAGCCCATGTAACATTTCAATGGACTACGTGTGTTATTTAACAGTTCTGTCATTTGAAACTTTCGCGGGCCCCCGTAATGGCTTACAGGCCACATGTGGCCCGCTGACTGCGGTTTCTGACACCTGGATTAGATCAAATAAATAACGCCATTCCCTATACTTCCAATGGTACGATAAACTAAAAATCTAGATTCTTAATTCAAAAAGCTGTTTGTTTTGAGTCGTCATTAGTCTGTCCTTTCGCTATTACCGTTTAAAATTTATTGAATTTTAATAATTTTTTTACCAATAAAACTCTCTAGTTTTGTGGTGAAAATTTGCTGTTTCTGTAGAAGCTTCGAGATAGAAGTTAATTGTTATTCTTTATGAAATATTTTGGCAAGTGAAAATGCTTTCTAAATTGATCCACGCGTTTCAGAAATTAAAAGGAATAAACGAGTCGAAGTCTCGAGGTAAATTTGGTATCAAAAATATCCTGTTATTTTATGTACCTGCCAGTGAGTCCCGTGAAAAACGACTTCGCACCCTCAGGGATTTACAGAAACCAACGAACAATAAAAATTTTAACTTTGGCTCATAACCATAAGCTTTTGTCATAAACATGTTAAAAAAAATTGAATGCATTTAGTAATAATAACTTATTTTGACATTCAAATGTACTTATTTATAAATAAAAACACATAAAATGTGGTTACAATAAAATTTTAATGGGTAATCACCCAGTCGTCATAAAAATGCTTTAAATATAATTTACATTTATTTGTATTTAACTGACATGCTGTCCGTAAATATTTACGAGTCTTGTTTCGCAGGCTCGGATTTAATTTCACAAACTTATTTTTTTTTTACTGGTTGTGGTTTAATTAGATTTTCTTCGGCGATGGATACCAGCTAAACGAAATGATCACAATTTTGTAGGTATAAACACAATTATTGTTGTTTACAACGAAAACTTTTACCAATACCCGCTCAAGGTCAAAGAGTTACATAGTTATAAATAGTAATAGAAACTTACCAATACTTTGTGGTGAGTCCGGTTGCCCCTGTGAACCCACTGGACATTTGGAGGTGGAATCATCAGCAAACCACCACAAGGTATCGTAACATTAGTTCCCTTGTCTGCAGCTACTTGCCGTATTTCAACTTCCTCGCCCAGAATTTGCGGAACTGGCACATAAAAAATATTTATACGTCCGTAAAAAATACACACCATATTCTTCGCGTATTATTTAATTTTAATTAATTTACCTTCTATTCCGAACCAGAACAGAGGCACCAATATGCGTTTGAGAAACATACTGGTATTTCTACATCTAAACTCTAAGAAAAAATCACATTCACTACCTAACCGTGAATAAAAAAGATTTTTCTAAATAGTTTATTACATTACACAAGATTTCAGCGACGGAAGGCAAATAAATAGGAAACGACTCTCACAACAAACGACCTCACTCCATTGATAAAATTCATAGACTAAATATTTTTAAGTGATAGGCAAAAAGTAATACTTTGTGGTACTTGCCATATTGAAAATTGCAAAAAGCTACCGTAGCAAGTGAAAACAGCTGTCATAAACGAGGAAAATTTCATAACTTGTTATAAATAGTTGCACTTAAATTAAAACCTTACTGCTTTAAAAATAAAGTTATTTTTAATGTAACAAGATTATGAATTATTGTTACTGTGATTTTAATATACTAAGTATTTCAAAATATATCTTATAACAATCCAATAAGACTCACTTTTACTTACAATTATCTCTAATACCTTGTGAAACTTGCTATCTCTATGTCAAACCGTTGTCTATGCATAGACTCAAAATGAAACGTCATAGACAAGAATATAGATTTTCTTCGGACATGGCCGCTGTATCGGCAATACAATACCTGCAATGTTTTGTATATTCATATTTATTTTTTATAATGAATAAAGGGTTTTTTAATTATAAGTAGTGTTCGGCGGATCTTGTATAGTGTTGTAATATTTGTAATGGATGCGGACAGCGAGACCGAAAAAAAGAGAATCCGTGATGCAATTCAAACTATAGAGACTATACAGTCGATGATCGACGTTTCGGCTAAAAGACTTGAGGGTTTGAGGACAGTATGTTCGACAAGTGCGGAGCTGACGCAGCAAGAGATCCGGACCCTGGAGGTAGGCAGTGTGTGAGAACATTTTGTAGTTCTCTGTTATGGAAATAATGCCTGCCCTTGAACGTTTTGCCAGGCCTGAACTTCAAGGCCTATGGGCTCAAGGATCTCTGTGATAGTTCATTGCCGTTGTAGAAAGTGTGAGCGCGCGCATACCCAGTCGCCTTGAGGTTAAACTGTGCTATTTTACGTAGCTGAAGGTTGTTACGATCGTATACTACGATTTTACTATAAAATGCTTTCAGTTTTCAGATCTTCACCATGTTGCATATGGAATACACTGTAAATTCACATTAAATAGTTTATTATTGAACTATATACCACAAAACTGAAATATATATGAAAAAAATATTTAAAAAATCATGTTATACATACACAATATTAAATATTTGCTCAATATATTTTGAAATAATACTTTGTGCCAGTCAAACATCTTCTATTGTATATGTGTAGGTAGGAATTGTACACTTTCATAATGCTAATTTTATTGTGAACAATACATATTTTGCATTTCAATATACTTAATAGAATTTATTAGGAACTTAAGCTTTAAAATCAACAACACTGACCTAGACAAAATAGAAATAATAAATTGTCTTATGAAATTGGAATGAAAACTTAAATAAACAGGATTATTTTTGATATATAATATTATATCTTCGCATATAAAGAATAAAGGTACTTAAACTTATATACTTATTAACTTTTGCATTACTATTACCTAATTTCAAGTATCTTTTAGTATGGCAGAATATTCAAAAAGAATATGCCAATTTTGATGGACCTATCCATAATTTTATGTAAGATTTATACACTAAATCTATTTTGATAAACTCTTTTCCACATAGTAAATTTCTGTAATGTAAGTTATATATAACATTTTTTAATATAATAAGATCCAAAATAAATTAATTGTTTTTATTTTAATATCTTTTAAAAAAGTAATAAAAGCTTAAAACCTTTATTTTATTAGTATACTAGTGACATATAATACATAATTATATATCTAAACTTTTCTCATGAATAATTTTATCCATGGAATAAAAATAAGTCCTGTAGTTTTAAGTACTTGATTGTAGTGGTTTGAATACAGACAGACAGATAGACATGGAGGAGGACTTTGTTTAACAATATGTTGTGATAATATATAGGAAATTGTCACAAAGTAATCATTAGGTTTTGTCATGAAATATACTTGTTATTGTAAACTATTTTGTATATAGTGGACAAGTTGGCCTTTGGGTTTTGAATATAGTATTTATAAATATGTCTATAAGAGAAGCCAATGTTACTGCTTAAGCCTTAAGTTTATTTTTTGGTAGAATAAACACTTCTGCATTTTAATAGACATTAGTTTTTAGATTTCTATGGACAAAATATTTTTACCTATTATCTTGTACCACTGTATTGCACTTTTCTTACACAAGAAAGATAGATAAAGCTTTATAGCTTTAAGCTTGCCCTTTGCATAATAAAGTTTATAAATAATTAAATAAAATAGACCACATATTTCATCACATAATACATTTTCAAGAATTCTTCTTCATTTATTTGTTATGACAAAAAAATTCTTATACTAAACATAAGTAATCACAATTGTTGTAAATTTTTAAAGAAAAAAGTAAACTTTATTTGGAGCTAGATTTGGATTTGGAGCCAGCTAGATGATGAGAAATGAGAAATGCATGAAATTACCAAAGTGAAAAATGTATGTTCAATTGTTAAAGAAAGAAATATGTAAATAATTGATTTACACATTTATGGAAATTTGTAATATATGTTTAAACAAGTTTTATATATTGAATTTTACATTATATATTATGCAATATATATATGATACTTTTAAAAATATTTGAACCAGTCACTGGAGTATAATGCATATTGGAGTAGTGTAGTAGGTCTTGTAAGAGGTGAGAGAGAGAGAAAGAAAGTTAATCTCTATTTGAATTCTGTAAAATAATATGCTGATACTAGAAAATTAGCAGAAACATTTACTTTGACATTTTCTAAGCTAAATAACATTATGAGAAACCTTCCCAAAAAATTATCTGATTATTTCATTAAGCAAATTAGCTTAGTAGAAGGCCTTTTTTTGCTCTGGTTGTTACAATATTTTCTCCCATAAAAATACTTTATAGAACTTCTTAAAAGCTACCATATTGAAAAATATATAATTTAGTAAAAACAAGTGCTAGACTAGTAATTGTAACACAGTACTTTAACCTCCTGATGATCACAGATTGCATTTTGTAATAATACTGTGTTTATGATATGTTTACATGATTTCTATATTTCCTTTTGTGTTTCATTCCAGGGAATTTTCCCAACAATAAAATAGGGTTATTGTGGAAAAATATTATATAGGCCAGTTACACAATGGGGTTCAGGGCAGTATCTGTTTGCGTAAGTCCCCCTGCCTCCTTGAATCCTTAGTCAGATTCATCCGAGACACCAGGGTTGAATGCAAAAATTAAACCCCTAGTGCCTCATTCATGAATGAAGAGGGTTCAGCTAACTGTTAGTGACTATTTCATGGCCTTTTTCTCATTGAGTCCCACACTCCTGACCCATGGGTCGAGGTTTGTGCAAAAAGTAACACACTGGCAACCTAGTGAAGTTTTTTAGATAATAGAAGTCACTGAAAGTCAGCATTGCTATTATAATTCTATAATATAAACAGGTTTTTACTCTACATATGTATATTCAAACATTTATGTTTCTATTAAAAAACCTGCAAAGGTCTTCAGTTTCTAGGTGATGGGAGTCACTCCGGTTTATGTTTTATCTACAGGTTACATAAGCCATGATTGTATACTGCTTAAATGTGTGGATTCTCATTCAGAATAGTTGCTATGGGTATAATCCTGGGTATGGCACAATTTATAAAAAGAAATTTATGTGTTTAATTATACTTTGCAAGCCATTATGTGTTGCATTTGTCAGTGTTAAAACTATATAAGGAAACCTGTATATTCCAGGACTAAAAAGTCTTCTATGAGTGCTGAGGCATGTGTCCAGCAGTGCAGCGTTAATGGATTGCTACTGACTTTGTCAAATTGATATTTGCAGGGCAAACTCGTGAAGCACTTCTCACGGCAATTAGTTATAAAGGCCCAGTTTGTAGAAGAGATTCAACGCGAGCTCGGACATGTGCCGAGTTTACAACAATGGCTGCATGTTGTTGGACTGAGTGCTGATGCTATTGAGGTATGATAATACTTCTATTATTATTTTTAACTAAAATGTAATTATTCTTAAATAGTGGTAAAAGAGACTATGGTATTTGAAAAAACTGTTTATATCTGCTACACCTTAAACAACTGAAACTTTTATATTGTATGTATGTATCTTAAAGAAATTTGCAACAATTTTTATTGCAAAAATTTGTATACTTGGGATCTAAATTTACAAAAGATAGAACATGTGAAAGTGACATTGAAAGGAGAGTGAATGCAGGGAATATGGTAAATGCTGCCCTGCGCGCGTTTATGAATAGCCAGAGAGTGTCTCAAAGGGCCAGACTGGCTGTCCATGCAGGAGTTGGTGCCAACACTTATGTATGGTAGTGAAAGTTGGGTATGGCAGAAGAATCACAAAAGTAAAATAAATGCGGTAGAGATGAGAGCGTTGAGAAGCATGAGTGGATTAAAACTGAGTGACAGAGTAAGAAATAGTGTGATAAGAGAACGTTGTGGTATAAAAGAAGACGTAGTGACTAAAATTGAGAAAGGTATGCTTAGATGGTTTGGGCATGTAGAGAGAATGAATGAAAGGAGACTGACAAAAAGGATTTATGAGTCAAGAGTGAATGCGAAAGTTGGAAGGGGAAGACCAAGGTGAACGTTCCTGGACCAAATCTAGGATATTTTTAATAAGGGCCAGGTCAAGAGTACTCTAAACCGACAAACTAGTATGAAAGGTTTAATGAGAATGAAAGAAGCGAAAGAGATATGCAAGGGGATTGTGGCAAGTGGAAGGATGTTTTCTCTGCGTACCCCTATGGGAATGAGGCGTGATGCTATGTATGTAATAGGATGTTTTTGACAATGCTCGACCTGACAAATAATATCTTCACCCTAAAATATGGAATTCTTTACTCTAAAATATAATTTGTTAATAATGTGATGTTATTTCTGATTCTAGGTGGTTCTATCAAGGGTATCATCTCTAGAAGCTTTGAGAGAGCGGTCAGAGTATGAAATACGTGTGATGCTGTATGGTGCTCGAGATGAGGAGGTGCGGAGGCTTATCCGGGCGATGCAAAGGCTGAAATCATATACAGGTAAAGGATGGTTTCCATAAAGAGATGATATCACTGTTGACCACTGGTTTTACTTTTTCAACAGTAACAATATCTTTGACAAAACTTGGAACTATCAAATAGCTCAAGTACTAATGTATTAATATCTATCATAGAGGAGCTTAATTAGGTTCGGGAGACAATGATTTACTAAACTACCCTCACAATTAAACAATGTACAATATGATCCTGATATACAACTTTTAATTGCTATTTTAAAAGATTTGGATAGTTTTTCTGTATTTGTCAGTTAATTTTTTTTATTTTTTATTAATTTAAATGCCTTGATGAGATTCCAATACTATATTAAATTTAAACATGTTTGGATCATTTTTCTCATATTGCTATGACAGGGTTGTTATTTTTAATTTTTTAAACATTCTATTGTGACATAGATGTGTAAGTAAACTGAGTAATTTTACTATTTCAGAGGCTTTAGCTAGAGGAGAAGGCGCCGCAGAACTACCTCTTTACTGGGACTCATGGGAGAGACATGGCCGGGGATCCCCTAGAGCAAGGGAAGACAGGAACTCAAACAATAAAAAAGGTATTGAAAATAGATTTAAGTTTTTAATGTAATTCTAACCTTTTCAAAAACAATAGATGTTTATAGAAAAGAATAGGCCATATGCTTGCTCGATACGCTGCATACTTTTGTCAGCACTAGAATGAGGTTAATGACATATATTGAAGTGAAACTTCTTTAGGCTCATGGGGGTAAATTTTTTACGGGTCAAACACTTGATTCGCGTCACGAAGATGTGCAGCGTTTTTTATGAATTCGTTTGAAGGTTAGGTAGTTTTGATATTTACAAATAACGTGGCATTTTAATTTGTCATTCGTCATTTAATAATTCAATATACAAAATTTAATTAATAATTTCTAATATTGAAAAAAAACATTGTTTTTATTTAGAATTCGTCATTTGAAATTGTAATAAATTATTTATATTAATTTTCGACACTTTTAATATTTGAATGACAATTAAACATATCTTCCTTTTTTCCTCCCTCTAAGTTTAGAAAATCTAAAGCTTCAGGTTTGTATGAATATAAAAAGGATTTAAAAATTAGTTTGCCAAAGAAGATTCACTTCTGACACGTGATACATACATACATAGCATCACGCCTCATTACCATAGGGGTAGGCAGAGACAACCACTTGCGACGATCTTTGCATATCTCCTTCGCTTCTTTCATTCTCATTAAACCTTTCATACAAGTTCGTCGGTTTAGAGTACCCTTGATTTGGCCCTTATTTGGCCACTTTTGACTCATAAATCCCTTTTGTCAGTCTCCTTTCACTCATTCTCTCTACTTGCCCAAACCTTCTCAATTTTAGTCACTACGTCTTCTTTTATACCACAACATTCTCTTATCACACTATTTTTTACTCTGTCGCTCAATTTTAATCGACTCATGCTTCTCAACGCTCTCATCTCTACCGCATTTATTTTAGATTAGATTAGATTAGATTACTAATTATTGTACACCAAATAATTACAACATCACTTATGCTTATGTTACACAATGAGGGGGTACAATAGGTGGCCTTATCGCTCAGCAGCGATTTCTTCCAGGCAACCTTTGGGTGAAAAGATAATATAAGTGCAATTATGGTAGGTGGTATACAACAGATAAGAATAATATATATAGACATACATACATACATATACACATACACAAATAAGTATAATATATACAAACATACATACTTATACACATACACAAATAAGTATTATATATATAAACATACATGCATACTTACATAAATATATTTAAAACTTAAAGATAGGAGAATGAATGTTATTTGTCGTTCAAAGTGAGAGATAATAATCCGTTACTAGTCGTTTAAATGTCTCCAGCGATTGAGCTTCCCTCACAACGAGAGGAAGATCATTCCACAGCTGAACTGCTACCACCGAAAAAGAGTTAGCAAAGAATTTCGTTTTATGAGCAGTTATCATTAATGTGAGGTGATGAGAGGTTCGTAAGCTTTTCCAAAGAAATTACATTAATTTCATTTAATGAGAAAGAAATTAAATTGACTTCATTATTTACACATATTATGTAATACAAGCGCATAGAAGTGCATATGAACCATTAATTTATGAAATGTGAGGTATATTTTTATAATTGATTTTGTGATCACTCGCCAGCAGGTGGTAAGTCTCCCACTACTCCCATCAACAAGAGAAAGCAGAACGTCCACCTACCAGCCCCGGCTGCACTTACCAAGTCCCGCTCACATGAGTCACAACTCTCCGTTAAGCCAGATGCATCTGATCTCAGGTATCATTAACCAGATAATTTTTAGTTCATTGATTTATTTTAAGGCCACCAACATTACATAAAAAAGTTTGTGTGTACTTATGTACACGCATTAGAAGTTGTACAACTTTGTCTCGGAACTTTTAAATTATCAGCCATTATCATTGGATAGTACAACTTTAAGCGCGATTATTTTATGTCTTATTGAAATTACACGCTTGGTTGCATAAAAAAATGCAACATAATATATAAGCAACAATATATCTTCAAAATTTTAACCATAAATCCACGCCGTAGTTTTTCTTGCTCGTCAAAAAAAAATACATCCATCATTTGTTCACTCGATGTAAGGTAATGGCCAAAGATTCCAAAATAATAAACCTAAACTAACTTTCATTGGATATAAATAATTTATAATTTGTTTTCTCTATTTGAGTCTGAAAGTTATAATTTGAAATTGTGATAAGAATGTCACGTTGATATTTTCAATGTCACAGTATATCTTACAAGTAATATAATAAAATAATTAAGGTATTATATAATTATAAAATATTATATGTACTGTGTTTCTTATATATAAATATATAATAGTTATTTGTGTATAATTTTCTACGGATTAGGATGTAATTATTTGTATAGTTATACACCACCTACCACTCTCTGCTACAACTACTCCTATACCAAAGGTTGATTAGAGATCGCTACCAAGCGATAAGACCGCCTCTTGTACTCTGTAGTGCATTAGCTGTGTTTCTTTCGTAACACTGGTGTACAAAAAGTTATAATTAAAATAATAATAAAAGCTCCTTCACTGCGAAGTTAATATTATATTTCACTATGCACTTTTAGTATATGTATGTAATATTATATTTATGGTATTATGGTATTATTTTTATGGTATCTAAATTATATTTATTTTTGAACCCCCATTTTCTTTTTCTTTTTGTATTTCTTTTGTACTCGGAAACATCTTAATTTGCACCATCCCACTCTTCTTTTTAAATAACTGCTGTCGCCAAAGGTTTTCTGGAAGAGGTTGCTTATAGTAATAAGACCGCCTTTGCTCGCTAATTGCCAAATATTGTTTGTTTTCTTTTTAATTTTTGTCTTTCTTTGTGTTTTTATGTGTGTAATAAAGTGAAATAAATAAAAAATGTGTTAATGATATTTTATTAAATGAATAAAGTATCATTAACAACCCATAGCCTGTCAATATATTTATATATTTACTAAGGATAACTAAAAAAATGTTACATTCACATTTAACAAAAAAAGAAATACATAAACAAAGCCGTGGTCAATGTACGTTTCAGTAAAAGTTATCACAGCATGCATATAAAATTTTGCTAATGTCAATATTAAAAAAATAATTTATATGCTAATGATAGACAATAGAAGATAATTTAAGATAATGGCACAAAATATGATTACAATATTTTAATAAAATTATCTTATTCTAAATAAATTTTAATTGAAAATTCCTTATTCTATATTCATTCATAATACAGATATTTTTAGTTCCTAAAACATATTGTTTCAGTGATAACTGTCAGTCCTCAACTGTGGGAGCTGCGGACGGCAGCCCCCCAGCATCCCCTAGGGAACCCGAACCTGAACCACCGCCCCCTAGATACCATAACACCACTGTGAGTGTTACCGTGTATACTTTATTATACTAGACTCGCTGACCAGGCAAACTATGAATGATAATTGCAGAATGTTTCACCTTTAGTAAGAAATATGGTCAAAACTTAACTGGAACAAAAAGTCTTCGTAATAAAAAAAAGCGCGTGCGTACAAAGTACACATGTCAGAAGTGAAACTTCTTTGGCAATATTTGAATAAATTTAATTGTCATTAAAAGTATCGCAAATAATTACATATAATGCCACATATTATTTGTAAATATTAAAAGTAAGACCTTCAAACGGATTAGCATAAAAAGCTCTGCACATCTTCGTGACGCTATTCACGCGTTTCATTCGTAAAAAGAAATACCCTCATGCGCCTAAAGAAGTTTCACTTCAAAATAAGAAGTTATACAAAAACATTAGAGCTTATTGACCACCAAAAATATCAATCTCATTATTATTCTTTATAATTTCGCTCATATTTCTGTTTAGGGGCGAGTTTTGATGTATTGGTTACGTGTACCTCAAAAAGTTTATTGCGCTTTCATAGATTTAGAAAAGGCCTATGATAGAGTGGTGAGGAATGAGCTGTGGTCAACATTATCTACGTATGGGGTGAGCGGTAGTCTGATTCAAGCATTGAAGTCTCTCTATGAAGGTTCTAGTGCTTGTGTCAGAATAAACGGAGCGTACACGGAGTGGTTTCCTGTCGAAAGAGGTGTTCGACAGGGATGTGTTGCGTCACCATGGCTGTTCAACCTATTCATGGATAACTGTTTTACAGATTCAAAAGAAAGTATGTATGGGTTAAGAATGAAGGAATTACTCATTAAATGTTTACCCAAGCTGATGATCAAGTAATACTTGCATCATCTGCTAATAAGCTACAGGAGATGGTAAATATTCTGAATAAAGTTTTGAAAGTGAATGTTAACAAAACGAAAGTTATGCTTTTTGAAAGAGATAAATCTATGATGAATATTTTAATAGATGAGGAACAAGTGGTAGGGGTGAAAGAATTTATATACTTGGGATCTAAATTTACAAAAGATGGAACATGTGAAACTGATATTGAAAGGAAAGTGAATGCAGGGAATATGGTAAATGGTGATCTGCACGCCTTTATGAATAGCCAGATGGTGTCTCAAAGGGCTAGACTGGCAGTGCATGCTGGAGTGTTGGTGCCAACACTTATGTATGGTAGTGAAAGTTGGGTATGGCAGAAGAATCACAAAAGTAAAATAAATGCGGTAGAGATGAGAGCGTTGAGAAGCATGAGTGGATTAAAACTGAGTGACAGAGTAAGAAATAGTGTGATAAGAGAACGTTGTGGTATAAAAGAAGACGTAGTGACTAAAATTGAGAAAGGTATGCTTAGATGGTTTGGGCATGTAGAGAGAATGAATGAAAGGAGACTGACAAAAAGGATTTATGAGTCAAGAATGAATGCGAAAGTTGGAAAGGGAAGACCAAGGCGAACGTTCCTGGACCAAATCCAGGACATTTTAAATAACGGCCAAGTTAAGAGTACTCTAAACCGACGAACTTGTATGAAAGGTTTAATGAGAATGACGGAAGCGAAGGAGATACGCAACGATCGTGGCAAGTGGAAGGACGTGGTCTCTGCCTATTTCTATGGGAATGAGGCGTGATGCTATGTATGTATGTATGTGTACCTCAGATGTGCAGTGTGCCAGCGCCCCGTTCCCCCCGCACGCCCACGGTGAGCGGTTGCATGGCGCACGACATCGCTCACCGTTTCACGAAGACGTTCAACATGATCGCCACGTGCGACTACTGCGACAAGCAAATCCTCTTCGGCTCCGGCCTCAAGTGCAAGGAGTGCAAGTTCAAGTGTCACAGGTCAGTCACAACACTTTTAAAGTGAAAACTTCTTTAGCATCGTTGTCATTTGAAAGTCAATGAAACGAAAAAGCGACAGTATAAGAGAGAGAAAACACTTTATTGCACACAAGATAAAAATAAAAAGACATAAACTAAGATATTTGTTACTATATGTATGCAATATTTGTGCTGCAGAAAAGGGCCGTTCGTGTGATTGACAATATGGGCCCAAGAGAGTTGCTAAGAAACAAATTCAAAGCAGTTAACATAATGACAGTTCATTGCGTATATATATTAGAAAACTTGTTGTATGTACACAAAAACATTGACTTACGAAACAAAAACAAACTTGTTGTAAATTCTAGTAGGCTGCATAAAATTAACAATTCATTTAAAGGTAACCGTATACGTTTCTATAATAAACTCCCACAATCAAAGTCCTTGTTAAAAGAAAGTTGATAGAAAAATCGTATTATAAGTTGCAAGATTACTTGGACGATAGAAACGCGTGGGAGTGAACGAACTGCTCTAATTTGAATTGAAATATATTAAACCAATATTATATTGTAATGATGGTGGTAACAAAAAAGAAAAGACTCGACTGAGTTTGTTGTGGGCTCTTCTCGGATCAGGGCGCGAAGGTCCCCTCGTAACTTTAGATTTTAAGTCGTTAAAAATACATATATATTATTTGACGATTCAAAAGTGCTGTAATACTTGAATAAAGATATTTTGATTTGATTTGATTTGAATTATAATTATAGAAAAAACTTAAATATAATACATAAAAATAAATTTTAGTTTATAACTATATATAAAAGATGTCCATTGACTCATCGCGATATCTCTGGAAACATAAGGCGTAGAGACTTGAAATTTGGTAGGAATATTCCTTTTGCTGAAAAGAGATCAGCTAAGAACGAATTTTGTGAAATTCCACCAGCAAGGTTGTGGGGTGTGCATTAAAAAAATTCAAATTTTCACATTAAAATATAATATGAACTTCACATTTTCTTTTATTGTATGTAAAACCAAAAAAAAGAAAAAACATTCCACGCAGACGAAGTCGCGGGTTCAGCTAGTTTTTATATATTTGCTTTTCGGTGTATTAATATCTCCTGATGAAATACTTTAGTTTATAAGATTATTGGTACATACAATATTGACCTTCTTAGAAAGAATATTAACTGTTACCATTTATGTACTTTGTTCCAGGGATTGTGAGAGCAAAGTTCCGCCATCTTGTGGCTTACCACCGGAATTCGTCACGGCTTTCAAGGAGAAGTTTCACAAAGATGGTAAAATTAATTATTCATAGTTTCATCTAGACTTAACTTCGCGAGAGCAAGAAGCGTCTTACTACCGCCATTTATAACAATATTATTACTTATATGAAATTCTGGTACTACTAAGAATTCTTCTTAATTCGTTGTATACTGACAATTGTGTTTGATTTAAAAAAAAAAAACTAAAAGTGCGTGCGTACAATGTATATATGTCAGAAGTGAAACTTCTTTGGCAAAGTAATTTTTAAGTTTGTTTATAGTTATACTGCCTCATTGGTCTGGTGGTTAGCATGTTCGATTACAGGCATGAGGTCCTGGGTTCGAGTCCCGGGTCAGGCCAAATTCAAATTTAATATTGAGTTTTCTATTAAAGTTTTCTCAATATTTGCCCGAAGTTGGGAAGTAGGCGGTGTGATCGCAGAGCACGTTTAGGCGTCGGTCCTGCGCCTGATCTCTCCTCTGGTCGTGTCGGATTCCATTCACATCGGACTATGAGAGTGAAGGAATAGAGAGTGTGCTTGTGTACTATGCCTGCCAAGCCGCAGTAGAGCAATGTGGTGGGTCTATGCTCTAAAAATCCCCTTTTCATGAGTGAGGAGGCCTGTGCCCAGCAGCGAGACGTTAATGGGCTGCTACTTACCTTATATTTTTTCATTTTATGTAAGTTATATTTAAAATATTAAAAAAATACTTTGGTGAATTAAGGCCTCTTAAATTTTACTACTTCTGTACTGTTAATAGTTTATAACCACTTAGACTCTAAATTTAATTACCATATCCTTGGCGTTTTTAATGTATTATTATTATAACGAGAAAAAAAATCAAAAATAAAAATTTCAATATTGCTGCACTAAAACTTATCTTCTCTTTAAAGTGAAAAAAATTGTCAAAGTGATGCTTTACGAGTTACTTAAGCGTAGGTTTGTGTGTAGGTGGTCTGTACCTGACGTCGTCGGTGGGGGGGAGGACGCTGATGCAATCAGTGCCACCGCTGCGTCGACGACCTCCCCCCGCGCCCCACCATTACACTGTGAGTACTACTAGTGGATTATATATGTCATGTATATCTTACTTCAGCTCAATCCCCTTTTTTCTTGGCATTTACACACTAAACCTGACCGATGACTGGTCAGAATTATGGATATCTGCAAAGGAGAAGATATCGCTACACCTAAACAAACTCAGCGGAAACCTATCCCTGACGTCCCAGATTAGTCCGACAGAGGGTTCATGGAGCTGCGAGTAGGTGTGTAGACATACGCCGTCTAGTACCGCGCCTCCTTTGGTGGTGACAGGAAGTATCTACTGTGTTCTCTCTCTCTTTCTCCCTTTCACTTAATATATATTTATTTATATGTAGTTTATGTATGAGTATATTTATGTTTATAATATGGCTTGTATGTATGCTGACATATTCTTAGCATTTTCATATCTCTGTACACCACATGTTTTATAAAATTCTTCCACTTTCTGGGGTTCATGGAAGAGATCTCTCCAAGGGTAAGGTATCCTATAGTATACATAGCTTTTACTACTTAATACTACTTTTAATATCTTATTAATGTGAACTGCCTCATTGGTCTAGTGGTTAGCATGTTCGACCACAGGCATGGGGTCCTGGGTTCGAGTCCCGGGTCGGGACAATTCAAAAATCAATATTGAGGTTTCTATCAAGATCTTCTCAACATTTGCCCGAAGTTGGGAAGTTGGCGGTGTGATCTACCCCCGTGCCTCGGAGAGCACGTTAAGCCGACGGTCCTGCGCCTGATCTCTCTCCGGTCTTTCCGTCACATCGGACTATGAGAGTGAAGGAATAGAGAGTGCACACTTGTGTACTATGCCTGCCAATCGCAGTGGAGCAGCGTGGTGGGTCTATGCTCCAAAAACCCTCTCTCCTATGACTGAGGAAGTCTGTGCCCAGCAGTGGGACGTTAATCGGCTGCTACTTACTTACTGTGACTTCTTTTTTGGTGCATTAATAATTTAATATAATATTAAAAATGTGAGAGTATATCTTCATATGTTACCTGTGTGATGATTTCTTTAAAACTTCCGTTGTAACAAGTGACGCCTATTTCCGTCATTTTTGGAGAGATCCATGTGAACGGGAGTAACCGTGACGATATGTTTGTTTATATACAGGGTGGTCCGGACTCCTCATCGAATACGTCTTCGTGTAACAGTTCGACGCCTTCATCCCCAGCGTTACCAGCGCCAGCCACCCCACAGCCCCAGCACCCGCACCATCCCCACCACCACATAACAGCCAAACAGCAGTTCCATTTTCCAGGTAAACGACAGAATATTGGAATACATCTAAGATTAACACTTGTCTAGTAACTTTTTTTTTTCATTTGCCATATCTCTTGTCGTGTCTAATTTTTTAAGTATAAAATCATTAATATTGTAGGACAGTGTTCCAAAGATTAAATTAATTATTACTGTACTAACTTTTCAATTATCGTCATGTTTTAATAGCTATTTAATTAGAGTTATACATAGTACTTTCCGATTTAATTGTCCATACAAATATTAACATTGCTTTAAGTTTGTGAAATTACTCAACGTGTATTTTAAACCTTTTGTATAATTTTGATGATTATATCACTTGATTTATCAACTTTAGACTTTGCTTTTAAAATGTCTTTTAAAACATGATACCTTATAACATTTTATTAGTACAACAATTTGTATAGTATTAAATATTTTATCTATAAAACAAAATAAGAACTTTTATACTGATTCTATACATAGAGACCGTCCATATCTATATATATAAAAGAGATATCCAGGTGTCTATTGACTCATTACGATATCTCTGGTACCATAAGGCGTAGAAACTTGAAATTTGGTAGGCATCTTCCTTTTGCCAACCAAATTTTAAGCGGTATTAACGAAATTCCACCACCAAAGAGGGTTGCTGGGGTGTTAATTAAAAAAAAACAAATTTTCACATTAAATAAAAATTCAAACTTGACTTTTCAAACTATATCTTTTATGGTATGTAAAACTTGGGCAGAATTGTTTTTTACATAATGGAAACTATCAAAAGTGAGTTTTAGGAAATCCCACCCTCAAAGAGCAGTGCGGGTATGTTTCTTATTTGTAAAAGAATTTGCCTAAATTACTGAAAATGCTACCATAAAAACATTCCGCGCAGACGAAGTCACGGGTTCATCTAGTATTTATATAAATGGTAAACAATTTGGAGATCATTATTTAGCTTTATTGTCATATGAATGGCATTGAAACCCACATAAAAGTGTATGCAAGACTTAGGCTATTCCTCAAATTTTTTGTGTTTGCTCTTTAATGGGAATTGCAATATAAATGTATACCTGTATGGCTGGATGTGGACTCGGCCGTTTGTTGTACGTGAATACGCCTCGTAACGAGGCTTCCCCCTCCGCCGCGTGCGATGTGTTACAGGCCTTACTTTGCGTGATAACTTCTTTGATCCTTTAGCTATCCACTGGTGTAATTGTAGCAGGTCCCTCAAAAGAAATTTTATATTTCTTTACCTTACTGCTTGAATGCAACTTATCCGAGGGGCGCGGGGGTTATGCCAATCGGTAGCTTGGCTCTTGGGAGTCAGACGCTATGCAGCTGCACCTCTACAAAATCAGTTGGTGCAAGAATAAAATTAAAGCCCCATGATGATTTAGCTATGAAGCTCACTTTTATCTTAATGGCCACGTAAATAAGCAGAACAGCCGCCACTGGTGTTCAACGAATCCGAACAAGGAATTAGAGGCCCTTATTTTTTTTGAAAACGAGAGGGGATGTGCAGTTACAATTAATTCAGAGCGTTATGTGGTGATGTTAGACAACTTCCTGGTACCTGAACTGCAAAACTTTCCTGGCTGTTACCAAAGAACTTGGTCTAAAAAAGACTGAGCAACTTCACACACGTTCAATATTTCTCCCGGAGAGGTGACAAAAATTGGCCTCCACGCTGTCCAAATTTAACCCATATGGACCTTTTCCTATGGGGTTATCTTAAATCCAAAGTCTACGCCAATAAACCAACTTCACTGGCGCATTTAAAATAAAATATCCGTCCGTCCCTGGCAGTCATTAGTAATTTTACTGTTCGATTAAACGAGTGCCGAGAACGCGAGGGTCTACATTTAAACCAGGGCTGGGCAAATATTTTGATAGTCGGGTCACATTGCAGACGAAAATTTGACCTCGGGCCAAACATTTTTTTTTAATTTCAAGTATAGTTCTTGGTAAGGATGTCGGATTTTTCTCGGGGATAATCTAACATACATACATACATGGCATCGCGCCTCATTCCCATAGGGGTAGGCAGAGACCACGTCCTTCCACTCGCCATGAGCCTTACATATCCCCTTCGCTTCTTTCATTGTCATTAAACCTTTCATACAAGTTCGTCGGTTTGGAGTACTCTTGACCTGGCCCTTGTTTAACATACCCTGGATTTGGTTCAGGAACGTTCGAACGGATGAACGTCTTCCCCTTCCAACTTTTCCTTTCACTCTTGACTTATAAATCCTTTTTGTCAGTCTCCTTTCATTCATTCTCTCTACCCAAACCATATTAGCATACCTTTCTCAATTTTAGTCACCACATCTTCTTTTATACCACATCATTTTCTTATCACACTATTTCTATAAAATATATGTATTAAATAAATAAATTATTATTAACTAAATTAACTTGATCATAAAATGTTGTAGATTTTGAGAAGATTTATTTTTAATTAAATTAAGAACTGCTTTTAAAAAGTTGCTTCTATGATTAAAATAAAAACCGAATTCCTTCAAAAAATCTTCTAGAAAAACTAATATTTTTGTTTTTAATATATATACTATGCATTACGGGCCAGACAAAATTCTTCAGGCCGCCATTTGCCCAGGCCTCATTTAGACGATCTTTTTTTAAGAAATAAATCCCCAAAAAGTGTATTTTAATAATTAATAATCATTATTTTTATATACGGCTTACTTTTTTTAATCGATCCACTATATGTTAAATTTCTTTTGAGGTACTGTATGTTTCGGATGGAGGTGATAAATATGTAGCTACCACACCGAACTGTATCCCTCCATTTCGTATCAATCGTTTTTTTGTGCATCCCTATTGTGGCCATTTTCAAGACGTATTCACGTCTAAAGTCGAGATTATTGTGCTGAAGTAGTTGTTTTTCAACAGAAGTAAAACCTCCAGTGTCCAGTCCGAACCACACGTCAGTAATACAGTCACCTGCGAGATCACACGTTGACACCAAAGAAGACCTCACTTCGAGCATCAAAAGTGGTATGTATCCTTTGAATGATGATGATGATCACAAGTGAGTACAAAAAGCTTTATTGAATAGTCATTACACAAGAAACCGTGAAGAAACTGACATATATGTCGCAGTACCAACAAATCAGTTATTATAATCAGATAATAAATTTAATGATTTGTTAAAAGTAATGGAATGTAACGGAAACGTCAAGTAGTTATCTTGAGTGAAGTCAATACAACGTGGTGACAGTTTGTTGACGTTGGATGTTTGACATCTGGAGGGGTTAGAAGAGGTTATAAGAACGGGAATGTGATCGGCATTGGGCA
>JACTOM010000884.1:392500-436879 GCA_015832385.1 Elymnias hypermnestra | reverse complement strand
GGCATTGGGCATTCAGTTACGGAACGCGAGAGCGAACGGTTGTCGCCACGTTGTGTTGAACTCATTGCGTTTCCATTTTTTAATCGTTGTAGATCGTTTCAATCTTCGATTAATATTGTAATTAGAACGAGTAATCAAGTACATACAAAGCTATTCTACGTTAGTTGCCTATTATTTCTGATCCAACAAGATGAGTGACCATCCTGATAGCGGGGAGCCCCATCGAACCTCGTTATATAGATAACCTGCAGTAATGAGAACCCTGGACACTAGTTTTTTCGACACTCTCGCGGGTTTAATGGGTCATGTTCCGACCTTGCTTTTCTAAATATATGATAATTAAAATGTTTAGTTTAATTTGTCAAATTATTATCATTTTATATCAAAATCAAAATATTTTTTGTTCAAGTAAGCTCAAAAAGCACTTTTAAATCGTCAGTAGTCTGTCCGGTTCGGAAAGTTGAATCCGCTGAGAAGAAACCGGCAAGAAACTCTACGGTTACTCTTTTAAAGATAGTTTTGTATTCTACAATGTGTAACATATTGCTTCTGCGAGCAACTGGAATCAGGTCCAACCATTTCTATCGCTTAAATAATCTTCAACATTATAATATGCCTTTTGTAAAAGCATGTTTTTGACACATTTCTTAAAATTACGATGAAATTTTATCTAATGGAATTATTTCGTAGAGGGATCGGGTCGTGTGTCGCTAAGTGGATCAGGCTCCACGGACGACTCAAGATGGCCGCGACAGAACAGCGTGAGTTTTTAATATTATTGTATGCACAGAAACACGTATACGCATACACACAAACGCACCTACATACATTTAAGACACGTCCGTTCGATCCGATGCAGTACTTGGGGTGCTCTAAAAGGAGCCGAGAGTGCGGGTTCGGAACGTATTCCTTAGCGACTGCATCAGATCAAAGACCGTTGTTTTATGATAACCAGTACTGCTATAATAAATTTACCCTGACTTCTGCTTTTATCATATAGGCAAACTCATTACCCTTTATTATTCAGTACAACACTAGTGTTCAGAGATTATGTGAGATTATTTTCCAAGGATCTCAAAAAGAAATGTGTTTTTGCTAAATCGCAACACATATAATGTAAGATAAAAAATAGTACTAATGTGATTAAAACAACTTGGAAAATAATTAATGACGAAACAGGGAAAGCAACTTCGCGTTTTAATGGATTTGATTTAGAATTAGAGGTCGTGTCGGATTCCCGTCACATCGGACTATGAGAGTGAAGGAATAGAGAGTGCACTTGTATACTATGCCTGCCAATCTGCAGTGGAGCAGCGTGGTGGGTCTACGAGTATGCTCTAAAAACCCTCTCTCCTATGAGTGAGGAGGTTTGTGTCCAGCAGTGGGACGTTATTTTCTAATATCTAACTTTAATTAATTTATATATTCCTTTTCTTGTAACCTATGCGTCCTTCCGATATCCAAATATAGAAAAAAAAACTATTTAATTCACTGTGTAATAAATACTTTATATAAAGGGTTATTTTAAAATAACATGTTACCGTTATAAGTAAAATGTTATAAAGTACATAATAAGAAACTACGCAATATTAAAAACAAGAGTAAAAGGTCCACGTCAGTGAACAGTAAGCCCTTTCATAAATAATGTTTATTTTCACATTTACCTCTTTTGTTATTCAGAATGCCTGAACAAAAGAGGTGAAATGTAAAAATAAACCTTATTTCAACTATCCAACACTATTTTAATCGTAAGCAAAATCTTCTCTCTGAGCCGGTCTGTGTGAGCGGACACTTAACGTCTGATAATTTTTGACGTAGTAAGTAAAAGTAAGTAAGTAGCAGCCCATTAACGTCCCACTGCTGGGCACAGGCCTCCTCACTCCGAGGAGCGAGGGTTTTTAGAGCATAGACCCACCACGCTGCTCCACTGCGGATTGGCAGGTATAGTACACAAGTGCACTCTCTATTCCTTCACTCTCATAGTCCGATGTGACGGGAATCCGACACGACCGGAGAGAGATCAGGCGCAGGACCGACGGCTTAACGTGCTCTCCGAGGCACGGGGGTGGATCACACCGCCAACTTCCCAACTTCGGGCAAATATTGAGAAAATCTTAATAGAAAACTCAATATCGATTTTGAATTGGCCCGACCCGGGACTCGAACCCAGGACCTCATGTCTGTAGTCGAACATGCTAACCACTAGACCAATGAGGCAGTCGTAACATCTTATTAATCGATAGTAGCCGGCTGCACGCATAAAAAAGCACAATTCATTGTCACGTTCCTTCTGAGCCGATCGTGCAAGAGTAATGCGCGCAACTAGCGATAGAGAGACGCGATCGGCTCAATTCCATTGTTTATTTCAGTTTTTCATCACTATCTTCTTATGATATTCTGACGTAACGTTATCGACCGTAAACCGACTTTACAGGCAACCAATAGTTTATTCGAACAAGATATTTTAAAATTGTACTTACTTAATTTTTTTCGAATTGTGTTTAGCTGTTAGCCCTATTGGCTTTTACAGCGTAACTGGAAAGAAGGACGGGCTCTTAAGGCCTCCTCCTCGCTTCGTTTCCTCAATTCTGAGAGTCAACCACCTCTGATGAGCAATTTTCTTTTTATAATGGAACGCTATTTGCCTCTGCTTTCCGCGGCGTGTAAGGCATCTTAGACGGAAGTCTGTAATGTGGTGCAGATCTGATCGGACCAACGCATTGGGCTCCGACCTCTTGCTCTTTTGCCATTAACTATTATTGCTGATATTGGAGCCGAGATAGATGTAACTTTCCACGGTCTGAAGACTGAGTATTCCAGTCTGCTCCAAAGAGCTCATGCGATATACCACCATAATGTTCTCTGAAGGGCTCTTAATGAGGCCGCCACTAATCGAGTGAGGGCCATGAATAGGGCTCGCTCCCAAGGGAAACGCCGCTCCAAGGGCGTCTCCTGCGAGACAGAGCCTCGGCTTCGAAGACGTAATCATATCGGACAATGGGGAGGGGGGGGGGGGTCGAAACTGTTCAAGAGCGTCGGTGTGGAATATTTTTTTCATTTGTCATTTCATATATAGGACTGTAAACAGTATAGTATAAAAAGTTTACTCCCAGTCTATTTCGTATACACCCATTCATAATAACGAAAAAAAAAACTATTTGTACAAAGATAAAGGAATCTCTACAGAAAGCATGACACACATCCTTTGTTTATCGTAAAGTTGACCTCTTCACATTACCGTCTCTCGTTTCTGCCGTTACGGAACATCCAAAGTGCGTTATTTAGGCCTTAGGTTACACAGAGCTGTAACTAAATTGTCAATGTAAATCTTTCTTATCGTCGGACTCATCCGCTGTCCTCATACCGTGTAGATAAGTGTCATACAAGTCTGTGATTGCTCGTCGCGTGTGCATTTATAACGTGGTTTTATTTATTTATAATATATTACATTATATGTATAAAGGTAGGGTAAGTAGAAGCCCATTAACGTCCCACTGTTGGGCACAGGTCTCACTCATAGCAGAGAGGGTTTTTTTATTTATATAATTTAATGATCTATTAATAACATGACTAGTTATCTATTTATAAATCCTTATAATATAACAATAGTTAAATATCTATAAATAAAACATTAATATATACCGATATATGGACCGTTTATTTTGAAAGTGGTGTAAGTCCATTTTTGAAAAAAATGAGCTATCACGTAATTCATGGTTAAGTTAATGTAATTTTTTTTTTATATATAACTAATCCGTGTTTAATTTCTCAAAAAAATCCCATGTTTTGTACAATTATGTATAATTAGTCAAAAACAAATTTATATAAACAAACCTCATATGATTTGCCTGTATTTTTAAATCAACAAAAACATTAACCTTTAATTTTCTCGAAACAAATGAAAATTGACTTACACCACTTTCAAAATAAACGGTCCATATATTGTCTAAATCTTTTTTCCCTAAATTAAAATTAAAAAGTTAAAAGTGCAAGCATATAAAGTACATATGTCAGAAGTGAAACTTCTTTGGCAAACCAATTTGTAAGTCTTGTTTATATTGATACAAATCTTAAACTGAGGTATTAGGAATATAATGAATTTAATTGTCATTAAAATATTAAGTGTCGAAAATTAATACAAATAATTCATTGAAATCTCAAATAACGAATTGTAAATAAAAATGCCAAATTAGAAATTAAAAAATTTTTTTTTTTTTGAATTTCAAAATTTAGAAAAGAGAATTTATGTAATATTTTCATTAAATGATTAAACTACGAGTGGCAAATTAAAATGCCATATGTTATTTGTAAATCGTATTGCTATTCATTTAAAATTTAGGTAGGATCAGCACAAAAAACGCTGCACATCTTCGTGACACTAATCACGCGTTTCATCTGTAAAACATATACCTAAAGAAGTGTTTATTATATTCATAGTATACTTCAATTTTACTAATATATATTATCTATTTTTTTCCTAAATTGAAATAACGAGTACATGTTTGTATTTATTATATTTATAGTATACTTCAGTTATTTTAAATTTATGTTTTTAAAATCAATTATTGAAAAAAATCAATGCCTGAAGATCAAATTCTTCGAACAGTGCGTGTTGCCAGTGATGATCTACGGTTCTGAGACGTGGTCGTTAACTATGGGTCTCATGCGGAAGCTCAGTCACTCAGCGTCGCTATAGAGGGAGAGGGCTATGCTCGGAGTTTCTTTACATGATCGAATTAGAAATGAGGAGATCCGTAGAACTAGAGTTACGGACATAGTCCTATGAATCGCGAACCTGAAGTGGCAATAGACGGGGCACATAGTCCGAAGGACCGATGAACGTTGGGGTCCGAAGGTGCTAGAGTGGCGACCCCGCACCGGAATGCGCAGTGTAGGGAGACCCCCCACCAGGTGAACCGATGACATCAAGAGGGTCGCCGGTAGCCGCTGGAGCCAGGCGGCACAATATCAGACCTTGTGGACCTCATTACTTTAGACCTATGTCCAGCAGTACATCACCTATCCCCCCTTATCTTATATATTAAAAGATTTGTTTTGATAGTTTAGATATTGTAAAAAGTGATTTCTTTTCAATTCGTAAAAATTAATGTGAACATGTGATGCCAAATTGATTTGCTTACAATTATATCAAATTGTGACTTTTTCTTTATAAAAATTGGTGTTAGTGGTCGTGCTCTAAAAATGACATCATTCTCACAACGTCGAAGGATTTTCGAGGAAGTAAGAGTTTTTTTCTGATTGATTAATAATTTATTCTTTAATTAACTTTTGCCTGGTCATTCATACTCTGATTCCTATATTAATACCTTTGGTTTGCACTACCTATACATGTATTCGTAGCCATACCCAATGGAAATATCAACTAGTGGAGTAATTTGCGTCCTAAATTTTAAATATTATCTATCAGTTTAAGTATTTTTAGTTGATAAGTTATACTGGGTGGTATAAAACATCAACTTGCAAAGCCTTTAACCAAGGCTCCATTTTAAACTAATAAGAAGTAAGATTTAAATATAATGAACGGGAATCATTTTTTTCAAAGTCAAAGTCAAAATATTTTTCTTCAACATACATACATAGCATCACGCCTCATTCCCATAGGGATAGGCAGAGACAACATCCTTCCACTTGCCACGATCCTTGCATATCTCCTTCGCTTCTTTCATTCTCATTAAACCTTTCATACAAGTTCGTCGGTTTAGAGTACTCTTGACCTGGCCGTTATTTAAAATGTCCTGGATTTGGTCCAGGAACGTTCGCCTCGGTCTTCCCCTTCCAACTTTCGCATTCACTCTTGACTCATAAATCCTTTTTGTCAGTCTCCTTTCATTCATTCTCTCTACATGCCCAAACCATCTAAGCATACCTTTCTCAATTTTAGTCACTACGTCTTCTTTTATACCACAACGTTCTCTTATCACACTATTTCTTACTCTGTCACTCAGTTTTAATCCACTCATGCTTCTCAACGCTCTCATCTCTACCGCATTTATTTTACTTTTGTGATTCTTTTGCCATACCCAACTTTCACAACCGTACATAAGTGTTGGCACCAACACTCCTGCATGCACTGCCAGTCTGGCCTTTTGAGACACCATCTGGCTATTCATAAAGGCGTGCAGAGAAAGGTATGCTTAGATGGTTTATGTAGAGAGGTACGCGTAGAAAGAATGAATGTAAGGATTTATGAGTCAAGAGTGAATGGGAAAGTTGGAAGGGGAGGCGAACGATCCTGGACCAAATCCTGGATATTTTAAATAAGGGCCAGGTCAAGAGTACTCTAAACCGACGAACTAGTTTGAAAGGTTTAATGAGAATGAAAAAAGCGAAGTAGATGTGCAAGGATCGTGGCAAGTGGAAGGACGTGGTCTCTGCCTACTCCTATGGGAATGAGGCGTAATGCTATGTATGTTTAAACCCTCATGTATGTATTGAGTATACTTTAATACAAGTTAGATGGCTTAGGAATTTTTAAGACGTAATGACGTATATACATCGATAAATGCCGGCTACGCACACAAGAAAGTATGTCTCGTTGCCACGTTCCTCCTGAACCGAGCGCACAAGCGATAGGGAGGCATGGTCGGCCTAATTTATTATTTGTTACAACAACAATTATTCATCAATATTTACTTATGACCGTCCGTATTTTTCTATGCAGTTACTACAAATGCTAAAATGATTGATGAACGTTTTGTAATGTCGGAATATCAAATTTTACCACCTAACGTGTAAAACATCTCATTTATCAAATAAAAACAAATTAATTTTTTGAAGTGAAACTTTTTTAGAGTACAATTTTTACAAACGAAACGCGTGATTAGCGTCACGTTTATGTGCAGCCTTTTTATGCTAATTCGTTTGAAGGCTACTAAGTCTATTAATTTACGACACTCTTAATATTTTAATGACAATTAAATTCCTAACATATCTTTCTCCCCCCCCCCCCACCCCCACCCTCTAAGTCCCGGAAATCTAAAGTTTTAGTTTGCTAAAGAAGTTTCACTTCTGACATGTGTACTTTGTAAGCACCCATTTTTTTGTGCCAAAATAGGCCTTTTTTAAGGCATTGAGTTTTTTTTCCAGTTGTCCATGAAAGAATGGGACATTCCTTACGACGAGCTGGCGTTGTTCGAAGTGATTGGTACGGGTCGCTTCGGGAAGGTGTACCGCGGCAGCTGGCACGGTGCTGTAGCAGTCAAACTGCTGCACGTCAACGCGCTCAGCGACCACTCCGTACCTTTGGACACCTTTAAACACGAGGTGATCTTTTTATAACATATCTAATATATAACATTCTTGTGTCACAGTTTTTAGTGTTTGTCCACCTCCGGTTTTTTTTGTCGCTGGGAAATGCATTTACGGACCCCGACTGTGGAGTCGGGAGTGTAGGACTCCGCGAGGGGGAAGAACTCGCAATATCCACTAAAACCCAGGTATTCCTCTCTAGCTCTTCGGTTGCAACCAGCTCACAGACATTTTACAGGGGGAGAAGTTGAACCACCGCCTCCTGATTTCTACTTTGTCCTTATTCCTTCGTGACTCCTTAAGCGAGATGACAGTCTCGCAGAATGAGGCAACTGCTTTCCAGGCCTGCTCACTGGTAAGTATTGCTTCTATAATACTTGCCAGTGAGAGGTCTGTGCTGATCAGCGACGTCAAAATGAGTCGCTGAGGTCCCCAGGCGGGGCATTCTGCCACAGTGTGGTCTGCTGCGTCTAACGAGGCACCACACTCGTGACAGCAACCATGGGTGGTAAGCACCTGTACGAACCTGTAGGAGAGTGATCCGTGCTCTCTGCCCAGTTATTTGTCCAGATGAGAGCAGATCGCCCCTACTATGGCCCCGCACGCTACTGGGGATCCGCTACCCGGATCCTCCTTCAATCTTTGGGTCCAGGCTCTGTTAGCTGGAACCCTGACGCTCCTTAGCTCGTCAGCGTCCATTGACTCCCCTCTGGTTCTCACGGTTACTCTTCACTGGTAAGCAGCCATGAGAACTTCCGCCCTGAGCTGCCATGGGGGATCACCTGCCAGGAGTGTTGCTGCTGTATATGACACTGTACGGTACCCCCGTATAGCGCTGATCGCTATTACCCTCTTGTAAGTGTTAACGATGGTTCTACCCAACATTTTTTTTTTGGTTATTTTTTTATAATGTGGAATATAAAATACAAACAACCCTACATTTCTTCCCTTCTATCACCAACTCCTACTTCTCAATAGCGATTATTGTTATTATATGGCAAAACAACGTATGCCGGGTCAGCTAGTATTATGATATAATCTCACACCTTTTTCTGACTACCTCATTGGTCTAATGGTTAGCATGTTCGACTACAGGAGGTCCTGGGTTCGAGTCCCCGGTCGGGCCAGTTCGAAATCGATATTGAGTTTTCTATTAAGATTTTCTCAATATTTGCCCGAAGTTGGGAAGTTGGCGGTGTGATCCACCCCCGTGCCTCGGAGAGCACGTTAAGCCGTCGGTCCTGCGCCTGATCTCTCTCCGGTCGTGTCGGATTCCCGTCACATCGGACTATGAGAGTGAAGGAATAGAGAGTGCACTTGTGTACTATGCCTGCCAATCCGGAGTGGAGAAATGTGGTGGGTCTATGCTCTAAAAACCCTCTCTCATATGACCGAGGAGGCCTGTGCCCAGCAGTGGGACGTTAATGGGCTGCTACTTACTAATTACCTTTTTCTGACGGTCGCCCTATACGCTGAGTTGTTTGGTATTATTCACTCGAATTATTTAAGTCATTGTATAATTTTTTTTTTCTATCTTTCTTAGCTCAACGGATGGCTCAATTTATAACAAAATAATTAGTGCATATCACAAATAACCAATGTAAAACATGATGTTGGTGATCAAACTAAACCTCCTTAAGCGATTTTAGTAGGATCACGTTATCGCATCTAAATATCACATGTCAATATATACCTAGTTCATTTAAATATAGCTAGCAAAAAAGACCACGTTAATTATAAATGCTACGCTGATTGGTATCGCTGATCCTACAAATATCTATGGGCAACACTATACACTTAACATTAAGTTAGCCATATATATGTTATGGGATTCCTTTGCAAAAGGTGGAAAGTTTTAAATACTTGGGCTACGTACTGACCCCTAACCTGAAAGATAATGCTGACATGGAACGCGAGCGTAGGGCGTTGTCAATGAAGGCAAATATGATCGTCCGCAGGTTTCCTCGGTGTACGGTGCCAGTGAAAATATCACTTCTTACTGCACCTCATACTACTCGAGTAGCATGTGGGTCGATTACACTCAAAAACAGTACAGCGCTCTACGCCTGCAATATAATAATGCATTTAGGATGCAACCATGCGTAAGCGGTGTACATCCCTGTTGCGAAGAGTCCGGGCCAGTTCCATCAGCGTCTTGAGTGCGTTTGCTGCCAGGCTCGACTGTCAGTATTTGAACCACTGCTCATTGGTTCATGTACTGACAAGTCAGACCGGAAATAGATTTAAGTAGCCATAATTGTATTACTAACACCTAATTTTTAAAGTTTGTCAATGTATTTACTAACACCGCTATGACCGCTATAACGATTGAAATACAAGATTTTTTATATATATAATAAATCAGAGGTAAACTAACCGCTTATTTAATAAAGTTTACAACCCGTTTTCGGACGGATCAACGCGCGATAAGTAAGATGACGTAAATAGATGATACATTACATTATTATGCACGGGTAAGTAGATTTTCCTCGTTGTCCAGGTGGCGACGTTTCGCAAGACGAGGCACGAGAACCTGGTGCTGTTCATGGGCGCGTGTATGAAACCGCCGCGGCTGGCCATCGTGACGTCACTGTGCAAGGGCATGACGCTCTACACGCACATACACCTGCGCAAGGACAAGTTCACGCCCAACAAGAGCGTTATCGTCGCACAGCAGATCTCACAGGTGATGCTTCGTTGGTATATTAACGCGTGTTGAACGCTGCTTCATTAGTTACTGTATATGTTTCTCTCACGCCCGCATACGACCTTCGGACGGGGAACTTTTTAAATTATTACCCCAAAATATTTTCGTGTAAGTTGATATGGCGAAGAGCGCAAAAAAAAATAAGCGAAAGAGACATTTATTCAATTTATCAATGTTATACTCTCTCTCTCTCTCTCTCTCTCTCTCTCTCTCTCTCTCCCTCTCTCTCTCTCTATCTATCTATCTATCTATCTATCTCTCTTCGCTGGGTAAATGCCTTTACGCAGCCCTGGACGGGAGTGTGGGACTCACTGACAATTCATAATACCCACTAAAACCCAGCAGAAGACCGTCAGCATCCATGGTTGGAGGGCCAGAGGTTCGCCTACACAATCTACTCTAGCACTCCGGATGCAGCCGGCTCATTTCGGTGATTCACGCATCCTATTTCCTGGTCTCCTTCAGCGATGTAACAGATTTGCAAAAAGAGGCAACTGCTCTCCAGCCCGTCTCGTTAGCAACCATTGCGTCAACTATGTTAGCTAGCGACAGGTTCCCTCCGATCATCAATGTAATACCTAGTAAAACTCACAAAAGTTTCATTTTACCCCATTTGGGGTAAGTTACTCCGGGGTCCCGACCGCTGATATAGACAAACGCGTTGTACGTACGAACACGCAAGCACCCCCTCGTTGAGATAGACGAACACGCACACATCTATATGTAGAAAAACCAATTCCACTTTTCGTTGTAATTTTATAATTCAAAAACGGGCTCACCTATCCAAACCAAATATTGAGGTTTTGTTCGGACTATTTAGTAGATGGATTATGTGAAGTTTGCACAAAATCGGTCAGCGGTTCTACATTCATCACATTTTTTGTAACTGCTACGAGATCCGTATTTACGCAGGTGAAACAATGGGGTATTGCTAGTCATACACACAACAATAAACGCGTGCGTATACTTACGCACACACACGTTGACATAGATGCACGCGCACGCATAAATACATAAGCACGTGCACACGCATACGCATCTAAAAGCACATACACGCTAGCACACACATACGCCAACGAATAAATACAGATCCCACTTTTTTACCACCTTCAGAGTAATATAATACTTTTTTATGTGAAGCTACTAAATTCGTTAAAAAAAGACGAGCGTAAGACCTGTCGTCCTGTATGGATCAGAGTGCTGGGCGACCAAAGGTGAGATTGACAGGAAATTGCATGCAGCGGAGATTCAAATGTTGAGATCGATGTGTGGAGTGACAAAATTAGATAAGATTAGGAATGAGTATATTAGAGGAAGTGTGAAAGTAGCACCAGTGACCGAGAAGTTAAGGAGTGAAAGGCTATCCTGGGCATGTCATGAGAAGGGAGGATAGCCATGTATGCAAGAGGGCCCTAAATATGAGTGTAAGCAGCAGGGCCAGGAGAGGGCGACCAAAAAAAGTGTGGATGAACTGTGTGAAAGAGGATATGTGTGTAAGGGATGTGAATGTAGAAATAAGAGAGTGAAGTGGCGAAAGGAAACATGATGTACCGACACCTCCTAGTGCGAAAAGGGCAAGTAAATGATGATGATTTTCAGATACTAAATTATTTGAATACAGTTATCCATAGACATTATACATACATACCATCGACAATACATAGACACACATAGATTAATCTGTATATTATAATATTAAGTTATTTTTATGTGTTTTAAACTGTATTCCCTTGAATGGTGCTTGAAGAAAGTGCTTACGTTGTTATATCTTATCATAACACTTTATTTGTTATATTAAACTGTAATTTTTTATAAAATGTTAATCGAGTATTAATGAAGTAAAGTGCTCGTTTCGTTACAGGGTATGGGGTATCTCCACGCGAGGGGCATCATCCACAAGGACTTGAAGACGAAGAACATATTCCTGGAGAACGGGAAGGTGGTCATCACCGACTTCGGACTCTTCAGCGTCACCAAGCTGTGCTTCGGCAACAAGTAACGATTATTTAAATAAATCGTAATACAGTGATTCCGGCAATTCAAAAAAAGTTATATTACTAACTAAGAATAATTAATAAATAATTAGTTTTAAGTTTATTATGTATGTATTTTTTGTAATGTGTGGTTCAATCAAGTGTTAAAATAAAATAAATAAGAAACTAAATAGCTTATGAGGCATCCTTTTATTTCTTTAATTTAGATCAATCACAGAATGTCACTCAAACATACAGATGTGCAAAATTACTTGCTTAAAACTAAGTAACATTCCAAAAACGTGATCATTAACTTGCACTTAAAAAATCTAAAATGAAAGTAAAATAAAATAAAATTAAATTTATGTTTAGTAGAATATATAATATATAGTTTCTTTTTTTAATGTATCACCAAAAAAAATTAAGATTGTCGCCAAAGATGTCAGGATTACAGGAGACGCTGTAATATTTATTATAAAATTGTGTCATATAATAAATGTCAAAAAACTTGGGGTGCTTAACAAAGCTAAACGATTCTTCACAGCCAAAAATCGTTTACTCTCGTATAAAGCCCAAATTCGGCCACACTTAGAATATTGCTGTCACCTTTGGGCTGATGCACCACAGTATCAACTCCTTCCATTTGACCGGATTCAAAGTCGGGCAATTCGAATTGTCAGCAACCCGCAACTGACCAACAAACTGGAGACTCAAGACCACAGAGGAACTATTAGTTCCCTCTGTCTTCTATAGAGTCTATTATGGGGAGTGGTCAGATGAACTGTTTAAGTTAGTACCTCCGTCACGTCACACAGTTCTACGACCGACCATATCCTCTTATATATAAATTCCACCAACACACTCCGGACAAATGGCACTCGTCAACGAGTCGGTTTGAACGATCTTTCTAACATGTAACAATGTATATAATATTTGGCACACACCCACATTCCCCCCACACACCGCCCCAATTCAAAAATCAACATTGAGTTCTATTTTCTATTAAGATTTTCTCAATATTTGTCCGAAGTTGGGAAGTTGGCGGTGTGATCCACCCCCGTGCTACGGAGAGCAAGTTAAGCCGTCGGTCCTGCGCCTGATCTCTCCGATCGTGTCGGATTACCGTTACATCGGACTATGAGAGTGAAGGAATAGAGAGTGCACTTGTGTACTATGCCTAAAAATCCGCAGTGGAGCAGCGTGGTGGGTCTATGCTTTAAAAACCTTCGCTCCTCGGAGTGAAGAGGCCTGTGTCCAGCAGTGGGACGTTAATGGGCTGCTACTTACTTTATATACTTTATCCACACCCACTTGTTTTATACAAATTATATTTCTGCATATATTGTTCAAGAAAATAATTCTGAACACGATAGGCTATTTAGTTTTAAATGTAATGATGTTATATAATATACACTTATACATATAAAGTTGTGTGCAATCGTTTACTACATTCAGTAATTATAAAATAGATACCAAGATATACTACAGTATATCTTCACATCGATATTGCCAATAAGAAAGAAAACTTTATTCAGAACTGTGTTTTACACTTAAATAATATATATAACAATAACATCTTGGAACGCGACAGTCTCAACAGTCGACTGCTCCGGCCGACCGTCACTCGAGAACTGGAAAGACGCGCGCCGGACTGTCACTATTGACCCTGCCCCACGCGGATACACTGTTGGCGCCAGCGTTCCACAGACTATTGCACTCCGACACACACACACATACATATATATATATTTATATGAAATATTTATTTATTAGGTACAATTACTAAATTTTTTTTCTGTGACATCCTGACCCTTAAACCGGTATTTTAGGGGCTAGTGCCTACCCAAACAATGTACATGGAAAATGTTAAATTAAACGTACGCAAAAATACAATTTCAATTTTAAGTTTTACACAAAGATAAAAAAAGAAAAAGAAAAGGTATGCATGACGTGTAAGTTTTCGTGTGTGTGAGTGAGTGTGTTAGTAGGAATGCGTGTGTATTTGTATGTGTCGATTTGAGTTTATGGATGCGATGCTTTAACGTGGACACTACTCATTGTAAACAGTATTATATATTCGTCTTTAAAAGTTTTTCTGTCCTCCGTAAATAAGTTTAGACAGTTTTAGTAAACATCTTTTCAGTTCTTTACTTCATATTTGTTCATTGTCAGTATTTTAGACTTTTTATTAAGATGTTTAATAAAAATATATTAATAATTTACAATTTATTTTGTGAAATAAATTGATTGATTGTGCAACATCTAAACCACAACAAGAGTTTCAAATGCTCTAAAAGCCCCACACAGCCCCAAAAAGACAGGACAGCTGTACCATACAACTGACACACAGTGCCATCTGACCAATTCTTCGTGAAATACTGATAAAAAAGAAAACTTTCATAGACAGTAATTTTATATATAATTATCACTTATATGCTACAGAAGGCCAAAATCAAAACAAGAATAGAAATTACGCATCATTTGTCCACTTTTTATTACTTATTTAGATCGAAAGTGTAATGCCTCTTGTTGATGTTTTTTCAGTGCCCGGGGTGATAGTCTAGGCATCCCACCCGGCTGGCTCTGCTACCTAGCACCAGAACTAGTACGTGCTCTCAGACCACACGCATCCCTACACCTGCCCTTTTCAAAGACCACTGATGTTTACGCTTTCGGGTAAGACTGTTAAAATAAACTTATAAATAATGTTTCAGTAATAGATAACTATCACTTAGCCTTAAACTAAGTACAAATATATATAAATACATAAAGATACTAATAAAATTAAATGAATTTAAATAGTGAATAGGTGGCTTGTATTTGTATTTTATTAATTACATAATACATACTCCAGACATACCCACACGCACAAACATACACACCCACGCACACACACACACACACACACACACACACTATTCATAAACAGTCACACCCATGCGCAATCTCGTTAGCGCTTATTAGTATAATAAACAAATGTGATAACCTTAATTGGCCTTAAGTTAATTAAATTACATTATATGTTAGTTTTAAAAGGACTGTGGATTTTGGAAAATGAATATAAAAGGAAAGAAAAGGTTATGGGGTTAATGCTATGTAATCTATGGGCTAATGTTATTTCATTTCATTATTCATTTATTTAATGGCTTACCTACTGAATTCATACAAATACTTTGCTTCTTAATTGGATTTTCGTTTGTGTATGTTTGTAAACTAAAGGCTATATTTGCATAAAAAAAGCAAACCTACTCTTTAAACTAACACTTTAAAAATGAATAATCGACTTTGTATACTAAATTTTATTATCGATTATATGCTTTATTAAAATAAACACGTAGGAACCCGCAATATGTAAAAAAATTGAGGATATTGTCGTTAAAGAAAATCTGTTAAGCAACATGACATAAATATTGTGTCTAAAAGTGATAACTATATTCAATAAATATAGAATTAACTTTGTTTTTCCAACTTCGATACACTTACACACACACACACACCGACACACACACACACACACACACACAACACACACACACACACACAGTATATAAGTCTGCGTCGAAAATGGATATATTCAATTTCAAATATCGTTTTGTCCGCATATTATTTCCAATGTGCGACTTATGATGATTTTAGAGAACGATCTGAAATAAATGGGAGGTCCTTTGCGCCCTGTCCTGAGACGAAGCTACAACAAACTCAATCGTGTGTCTGCACTTTAATAAAAATTTCAATAATCACTACATTACCTGGATTTAGAAAGTCGGAAAACATTTTATCAATTCTTAATTAACAAATTTCATTTGAAAGAAAGAAAGAACGTTTATTCCTATTGTACAACTAATACAAATTTAATAAAACAGTGATAATAATTAATAATTCGAAAAGGAATTTAACACAACAATTTACAATGCGTTCTTTTTAACGGCAAAGAACTCACAGCGTTGATTTTCAGCTAAAACCTTGTGAGCCCAGGGACATCAGCAATAGGTCAAATGAGAAGAAAAACTTAAAACGTAAAAGACTTACAGACTAGTGTAAAGATAATAAAGAAAGTGAAAAGCTTGTAGAACACACACACATTACCAAACACACTTTCCTATCTGGAATGGCTCAGTGCTATTTCTATCATCATCAAAAATCTGATTATGTTTTTATTTATATGTTTCAGAACGGTATGGTACGAACTGTTATGCGGGGAATACCCGTTCAAAGGCCAGCCCCCGGAGGCGGTAATTTGGCAAGTGGGGAAAGGAGTGAAGCAGTCGCTAGCTAATATGCAAGCGTCCAGAGATATAAAGGTAAAATATATTCGATCTATACATAAAAGAAGTTGAAATCCTTTTTTGTGAATTATTTGACATCCTCCTGATGATAGACTGTTAATATAGTTTACGTCAAATTTCTTATGTCTTCTCTTCTTCAAATGTCTTCTTCTTCTATTACAATATTCAAAATTATATGCTATTCGTATAATATTCGACGTGTCTTTTTTTATTTGTCTTGAATTTTTCTGACTTGTGTTAGATGTTAATAGACTTAAATATATGAATTGAGATCATTTGCTGTGGCCCTGAGTTAGGGGTTTTGGTCTAGGTGTAGTGAAATACTAGCGAAACTATCATATATTTATTTCCACTATCTAAAAGCCTAACTTAATTGCCTAATTATCTATAGCTATATCTAAATTAAATAAATCTGAATTTGGGTACCAGGGGAGTATTTTGCTTGGGCTGGAACTACTCTTTCAAAACCATAGCTAGTGTGTCTCAGGGGTTTTTATCGACCAAGGTCAACACAAGGGCATTTCTTTAAGCTATAACAATAAAAATTAATGTCATAGCTAGATGCATTTAAACTAATCCTATTACAAATAATTTTGTGCAACTCACTAACTTTTGCAATAAACGCAACACTTCTTGTTTGCTAATTTACCAAACAAATATCAGTATAAATATCACAGCCTGTCTCCACAACCTCTTATGGTCAATTCTAATAAAGTAGACATACAAAAGTTATAAGTGGTGACCCGCGATAGGATTCGATCTAGGTTTTTCTTATCTTTCAGTTTAAATGATTATTATACCTGTTCTATTATATAAGTAAATAAATGTCAATATTTTATCATTTACAGGACATTCTAATGCTGTGTTGGTCATACAGACCGAGTGAGAGGCCGGACTTCCCTCATCTGCTGTCAACATTAGAGAAATTGCCCAGAAAACGATTAGCGCGTTCTCCCTCACACCCCGTACATCTGTCCCGCTCAGCCGACTCGGTATTCTGAGAACGGCCTTTAGGCGCAGTTTGCGTGCGGCCTTAGACTTTCTTGATTGAGCATTCTCTAATGCTATTGCGTTCTCTCTCAAACTCATACTTCTGTCTCTTTCAGTCACGTCGGTATTATAAAAACGCTTTTAATAGTTTACGTTATATGATTCATTAAGAATTTCTGTAAAGCGGCTATTGCGTTCCCGCTCACACGCATACATCTGTCTCTTTTAGTCACGTTGTTATTACGAAAACTCTTCTAACAAATTTGGCCTTAATGTATTGTTTTCCCTTGAAAATAAATTTCTCTAAAGCGACTCTCGCGTACTCACTCACACTCATACGTCTGTCTCTTTCAGTTACGTTAGTATTATGAATACTGTTTGAAGAGTTTTCGTAAAGTTTAAATGTATTGTTTTTCCGTCAAAATTCATTTATATTGAAATAGCTAGTTCTATTTCACTTACGTCCATACGTCTGTCTTTTTTAGTCAGAATGGTATTACGACCTCTTTGAAAAGTTTACATGAAGCTTTAATGTATGGTTTTTCAATCAGTATGAATTTTTATAAAGCGGTTATTGCCTTCTCACTCACACCTCTACGTCTGTCACGTTCTAATGCTTTTTGAAAACCTTTGGAGATTTCTTAGTCACGTCTGTATTATGAACATGTTACTTGAAGTTTTAAGGTATTTTTCCCTTTCAAAATTAATTACTCTTGAAATTACTAGTACGTTCTCGCTCACAGCCCTACGTCTGTCTCTTTCCGTCAAGTCGTTATTTCGAAAACTCATTGAAAAGTTTGCATAAAGTTCCAAAGTAAGGTTTTTCAGTATTCTCAAAACCTTTTGAACGATTTGCTTGATCCTTTAATGTACGGTTTTTAATCAAAACTAACGATATAGCAGATAGTTCGATATCACTCACATAAAAGTCTGTCTCTTTCTATCACATCAATATTCTATAAATCATTCGTTCCTGCTAAGGCTTATAATACTCATGATTATATTTCCAACTTCATATAATGGAAAACGTTGCAATTATATGAATGATTGTAATTGCAACTTCACGCAACGGTTAATCATTCAGCTATGATAATCATGATAACATGAACAACTTCATAAGACAGATAACAATTCATATACAGTAAAAATATTTTGTTTTGAAGCAAACGAAACACAAGAAATTAAAGACTGTCACTTAAAAATGCAACAATATATATCTTAATAGACTATGTTAACGAATTCCTAAAACGGATAACAATTTAATCATTATTGGTATAATTACATTTATAACATAACGAAACATTTAATCATTCGACTGTGATTCATGATTATGTTTACTATAATTAATGATTACGGTGACTACTTACAATTTCATATAACGTATTACCATTCAATCATAATAGGATTGACTCTATAGTCATCCATCACATATAATTGTAACTATTTACAATTACATGTAACAAATAATGATAGAACCATAAAAGGCATGACTATATATACAATTTCATGTAACGGATAACCATTCACACGTAATAGTTATGTTAATAGTTACAATTTCATATAACTGATAGCTGTTGCATAAGGGTGACTATATTTACAATTCCACATTCATTCAACCATGATTAGGGTGGTAATACTTACAATTTCATGTTACGGCTAACCATTCATTCATAAGGGTGACTATATTTACAATTCCACATCCACTCAATCATTGTTAGGGTGGTAATACTTACAATTTCATATAATGGCCAACCATTCATTCATAAGGGTGACTACATTTAAAATTCAACATTCATTCAATTATGATTAGGGTGGTAATACTTACAATTTCATATAACGGCTAATCATTCATTCATAAGGGTGACTATATTTACAATTCAACATTCATTCAACCATGATTAGGGTGGTAATACTTACAATTTCATATAACGTGTAACCATTCATTCATAAGGGTGACTACATTTACAATTCCACATCCACTCAATCATGATCAGGGTGGTAATACTTACAATTTCATATAACGGATAACCATTCATTCATAAGGTTGACTATATTTACAACTCTACGTCCATTCAACCGTGATTACGGTGACTATAGTTACATTATGATATAATTGAATAACCAATCATTCATAAGGGTGACTACCACATCCATTCAACCACGATTAGGGTGACCACTTACAATTTCATAAAACGGATAACCATTCATACAAAAGAGTGTTTATTTACAACATTTATCTATGATTAGGGTGACAATGCTGACAATTTCATATAACAGATAACCATGACTAGTATAACTATAGTTATAACTTGACTTAGCGTTTAAAGATTAAACAATTCAAAATGTGTAATTAAAAGACTTAAAACGTATCCAACATTATTAATTAAGACTTATTAAAACATCATTATAAACGTCGACGTACAAATACGCTAGTGATTATTATAAAGTGTTTTGGGACAGGGCTTGAAACCGGTAACAAGTATTATTGACTAGTTGAATCCACTGGTGTCATATTAAAAAAAAACCCCCACCAAATGGATACATTCAATATCAGGAAACAGACTTGATGATTAAAAACAGTTTGTAAAGCTAACTAATATTTTAATTTTGACTCTAACGTCATTAGATTTAAAATTGTTTTTATGAAAGACCTATTTGAAACATCAGCATGAGGTCTTTTGGAGGAATAATGTAGAAAAATATATTTTTACTAGCGTTTATGATAAAATTTAGATCAGTATGGTAATCCGGCTAGAACCGGTTTAAACCGGTTAGAACCACCCTAGTGAAAATACTTTGTTTATGACTCCTGACTGACCTTTCTGAAACATACGTATCGTTTCTTTTCCAGGATTTATAAAAAGTTCTCTATTGATTTTTTTAACGACAATATGGTAATCCGGTTCTGACCGGTTTATGCCCAAATTAGGAAACAGTAAGAGGTTACTTACGACAGAGTTTGTTGCTGGTTTTTTTCTCGTTACAAATTCAACGAGCCAAGGGTAGATTAATTGCCGTTAGACTTTTCAATAAATTTATTGTTTACGAAAAATAACTAATTATATCTTCACAAATACCTATTTGAGACATCAGTATGAGGTATCAGCATCTGTGGGAGGGTTAAGAGAAATAATAAACCCATAAATTCTAGTACTGTTTATATCACAATAAGTACTTCAATCCGGTTATAACCGGCTGAAACCTGATTATAGTGATTTAAAACAAAATTAGGTGAGTATGATAATCTGGTTATAACTGGTTCAAAGCTTATGATAGTGTTTTTAAACAAAATTAAAATCAGTACAGTATTCAGTTAAAACCGGTTTTACCAATTTCCATTACGAGATATAATCGTAACCTGAATGTGTATATGACCGGTTCCCAAGCCCTGGTTACGAGTAAATGGAGATGTTTGAATTTGTTGCTATATCGTGTATAGTTTCATTATCTCACAACAGATCCAATTTTAAGACACAATACTAGTTATGCAATAATAATTATACAATTTAAATAAATTTATAGATATTAGACTGAGTATTTCATGTAGAGATGCAACGACACTAAGTCAATATTCAACAAGCGTTCCTTCTGTTAAACAGTGGTCGAAATTCGGCCGTAAACCCAAAACTCTAAATTGGGTGGTACTATGGGTCTTTGCTAGCAGACCCTTTTATTCAGAGATTCTTCCCAATGTTAAATATTTGATTTGCAGTATGGAAATCGTATTTTGATGAAATATCATGAACAAAAGGGTTCAAGACCATGCAGACCAAATCTTCGTGAGTACCCTGGTTTGGACATGCTACCTTAGGTAGAAACCATATTAAGGTAGCTTTCAAGTTACGGTCCGGGCATTATACCTCTAATATGCCGTTACACCAAACTGCATTCTATGCGATCAATTAGAAGACGTACAGCATCTTCTTCTGGGGTGCATCAGAACTAGGAACGAAAGGCAATCGCTGATAAACCGCTATGGCCTAAATTGTTTTGATGTTGGCCTACTGCAAAGCATTCTGAGTAGTCCAACCTCAGAAATAGCTGTAGANGCAGACCAAATCTTCGTGAGTACCCTGGTTTGGACATGCTACCTTAGGTAGAAACCATATTAAGGTAGCTTTCAAGTTACGGTCCGGGCATTATACCTCTAATATGCCGTTACACCAAACTGCATTCTATGCGATCAATTAGAAGACGTACAGCATCTTCTTCTGGGGTGCATCAGAACTAGGAACGAAAGGCAATCGCTGATAAACCGGCTATGGCCTAAATTGCTTTGATGTTGACCTACTGCAGAGCATTTCGAGTAGTCCAACGTCAGAAATAGCTGTAGAATTTTATAACATGATAGTAGCGGGTTACCAGCGATGTATATTAAAGCGAAGTTCTTATGGGGCTGACGTGTCTTGTGGACAAAAGTCCCTAATATCCTCAATATTAAACTAAAGTAAAATGAAAAAAAAAAATACTTTATTTATGATTAATACTATTATTTTTAAATACTAAAATATCTTTGCCTTTTATTTTCTGTCGATGGGATGGGATGATGCTTTTACACACTCTGGATAGAGTATACGGTTCCATTAAGGAGTTTAGGAATAACCGTTCACCATAATACCCAGTAAAACCCAGAGTAAACCCTTTTCATCCGATTGGTAGACCAGATGTTCGGCTCTGGCTCCCTGGATGAATTCAACTTAATAATTCAAGAATGGGAAGTAGGTGGGCAACATTAAGCCCGTTGTCTCTCTAATGCCTGCATACTGCCAGATTAGATTAGAAAAGTTAATAGTGCGTGCGTACAAAGTACACATGTCAGAAGTGAAACTTCTTTGGCAATTTAATTTTTACGTCTCGTTTACATTTATACAAATCTTAAAACTTTAGATTTCCGATTGTGAAAAATACATACATAAATAGCATCACGCCTAATTCCCATAGGGGTAGGCAGAGACTACGTCCTTCCACTTCCGCTTCTTCCATTCTCATTATACCTTTCATACAAGTTCTTCGGCTTAGAGTACTCTTGTCCTGGCCCTTGTTCAAAACGTCCTGGATTTGGTTCAGGAACGTTCGCCTTGGTTTTCCCCTTCCAACTTTCCCATTTACTCTTGACTCATAAATCCTTTCATACATTCTCTCTACGTGACCAAACCATCTAAGCATACCTTTCTCAATTTTAGTCACTACCTCTTTTATATAACAACGTTCTCTTATCACACGGAAAAATAGTGTAATAGATGATTAAATAACGAGTGGCAAATTAAAACGTCACATGTTATTTGTAAATATTAAAACTACCTAAGCTTCAAACGAATTAAGCTGCACATCCTCGTGACGTGACGCGTTTCATCCGTAAAATTTTACCCTAAAGAAGTTTCACTTCGCAAAATACAATCACGGTATTTGACTATATTAGATTCGTTGCATCTCTAATAAGTGTTTAATTCTGGTCATGTATCATGTAGGATAATACGTGTTATTGAATTATAGGGACATGTTGAAATAATTACCGGTCTTAAGAAGCTGTTTTTATCCCTTTATACTCCTTTTTTTCGCGATCTTTCTTCGATATAAAGTTCAAAAACAAAACACAAATTCTAACAGATATTTATATTCTCAATACTGTATAACTTATTAAGTTTTTATTACTTCAAATGAATTTTATTGTAATTTATCATAGATCTTCTAAATTCACTTGACATTGCAAACTATGTGATCACCAAACTTTTTTTCGTATGCAATTAAATGTTAAATGTATTTAATCTGTTGAAAGCCATTATTTATATTATAATTTCTATATAAATTACCGAATTTATTTACTTTTATAATAGAATTTACATTTTAATGTAATTTTATGTAGACATTGGAAACTATTTGATAAATAACTAAAAATTTTTATTTAATTCAATCTGTTAGTAAATATAAATTACCAAATTTATAAACTTTTACTATGGATTTTACATTGTAATGTAGTTTTATGTAGATCCTCTAAATTTACGTGACATTTCAAATTATTTGAAAACCAAATTATTCTTGGTGTTTTTTCATATGCAATTGAAAAACTCATTAATTATTTTTTTAAAGGAATTTTACATGTCAATGTAATTTTATGTAGGTCTTCTAAACTCACGTGACATTTCAAACTACTTGACAGATAACTAAAAGTTTATTTTTCTTGTTTTTGACATGCAATTGAATATTTTAAATTAATTCAATCTTTTAATAGCTATGGTGGTCTATTTTTGTCATATTTAAGGTTATATAATTTTAAATGCATTCTGACATTTTAATACAATTCTATGTAATTTTATGTAGGTCTTCTACATTTACGTTTAATTATATTTTGAATGAAACATTGAAACTTTGTATTCAAAATATTACAAGGTTTTTATCTGACGTGATTACGAATTATTATATATTCTAGCTATATTCGGATAACTGAATATGATATTAATATTACGTGAACTATTTTTAAATATATTTCAAGATTGTTAACGCATGAAAATCGCCCACGTAGGTAGTTTACGTCTTGATCTCTCGATTTTTAACTGTAGTAATAAATTATATTTTCGTATTTAAACGTGAAAGTTGACTGTTGTTGAATAAAACGCTGTAAATATTGTATAGTGTTAATGGTTTTGCTGTGATGACCGTGTCCCGTTCTCATACATATTGTACATAGTAGTCATTTTGGAATTTAACCTATCGTTTAAGACAAGGAAAACACAATGTTCGTACTATGTATAGGTGGGTATTAAATTAATAGTCCTAAGTTAACGTAAGTTATTTATTTCGCTTATCGATAATCGAGTCAGTATTTTATTGTTTGTGAATTTATTTTTTTCTTTGCTTTTGGGGGTCAACTGTAAATTACGTCAAACGTCAAGGGGTCAACGATATACTGGAACAACAAGAAAACACTGTGTAACAACGGAAGTGTGGGTTAAACCCCATAATCCATTCCCTTTTCTGTTGTGCTCTTGGGATGTTATTCATAAATTACGTCACGTTAAAGGGTTTTTACGAAATATTGTGTGTGTCAATGGGCATGGGTTCTAATGCCATTTGTTGTACATTTGGGGGTCGCAAATAAATTGCGTCACAAAAAGAAAGTTAAATGAAAGATTGTGTGTGACAAGAGGGACTTATACCTTTTTTTGTTGTACTCATTGTTATTTATGGAGGGGTCTACGAGTGTGATAACGGACAGGGGTAAAACGGAGCATTATGAGTAAGATAACTCAAGAGTATAACAAAGACACTAGTCTTTGTTGTACTCTTAAGGTCATCCATAACTTGCGCCATTTGCAGAAAATGCGTCAACAAAAGATTGTGTAATAAGAAACAAGGCGTCCAAAGCTTATTTTGTTGTACTCTTTGAGGTTATCCATAAGTTACGACACACGTTAATAGGGGTCTACAAGATATTCTGTCACTAGGGTGTCTTAATACCTTTTTTGTTGTACTCTTGGGGCCATCAACAAATTATATTACACGTTAAACAGGTGTAGACGCAGTATTGTCTGACAGGTGCTCAAGATATCTAATGCCTTTTTTCTTTTTCTCTTGAAATTAAGTGACATGTTAAGAATGATTAGCGAATGACTTTCTGTGACAATGAACAGAGGATAGGTGTTTTTTTGTTGTTAAACTATTGGGAACCTAACCATCCATTACGTCACATTTTAAAGGGGGGGGGGGGAAGGGTCAACGGAAAATTTCTCGATATTTGTGACGTCATTTGTTAAAGTGCTAGATTTTGATGTAAACAAAAAGACTTATTCTAGCTATTTTTCAAGGCTTATATAGGTTTAATTCGGCATGCTTGCTTTCCATTAGTTTTTAACATAAATTGATATACTGCCCGGTTTAATTTGATGAAAAATCTGACGAGTACTGATTTGCTAGCTAGATGTCTTCATATATTCTAATTTGTCTGACTCTGATGTGGCTAATTACCATGAAAGACATGAATCTAAATACTGTATGTAGCTAAATAAACAAAAAAGCATTCTTATATGATATTCTATAGAAACCATGTGAGGTATATTGCCAAGGTTAGATTACTATCATAATGAGTGATGGGATACCATTAGCGAAGAATAAAGTCAAACGCTAAGATGTCTTTTTTTTTTATTGCTGACAGATNACTCAGACAAATTAGAAAATACAATTTTCTAAAATCGTCCTACCGGGGATCGAACCCGGAACCTCCGCTAGCAAAGCGAATACTCGCACCACTGCGCCAGCGAGGCCGTCAAACATGTCTGCATTAAAACAATTATCTAATATATAAAATTCTTGTCACGTTATTAGAAGTATTCTGAAATGGCTCGATCTAGTGGCGTGAGTCTTCATATCGGCTAGGGTGGAGAATCGGAAAACATCTATTTTTCACACCCTAAATGCTAAGGATGATCTACCCCCAAATTTTATTTTTTGACAAATTTTTTTTTTTTTGGTTAATTTTTGATGGTGTGGAAAAAAAACATTACAACCCAAATTTTTCACCTTTCTATTACCGACCCCCTTTTTTTTAAACAACGATAATAGTTATTATATGGCAATACAACGTTTGCTGGGTCAGCTAGTTTTTTTTTATAGTTTAAAAATATATTCACTTTTCAATGTAAATATGTCATTAGACTGCCAAAAATTTAAGTTCAAAACATTTGTCACGTCACACTAAAAACCCCAATCCGGGTTTCAAAAGGGCGGGGAGGGGGGGGGGGGTAGTAGANGTCACACTAAAAACCCCAATCCGGGTTTCAAAGGGCGGGGAGGGGGGGGGGGGGTAGTAGACTATAAAAACAATTTGTGTGGCGTACTTTATGAATGGCCCCTTGTGAAGATGTCTTAAAATATATTTTAATCAATGCTGTCTTTTCTCTGCTTCTTGTACAGTATGAATAATATTTTTTGCCCTTAGCCAACTTTGTTTATGTTATATGAGTTGTTTGTGTCGTGTTAAGATTAATTGTAATATATAGTTGTAATATCGCGACAAACAAGCAAGGCAAGGCAAATAATGGCACAAGTGAAGCATATATATTGAATTTATCAATTATATAGCAAATAACGCTTGACTGAACTATGTGATGGTTCTTCGTTAATTTCAAGGTTAATATCCTGTCCTACGATGTAATATTGTAGACGTGAAGATGGTGATGTAAATAAAAAAAGCATTCCTTTGAAAAGTTTTTTTAATCGTCTTATTTTTTATCACAAATATAACCTATTAACTAGGTGTTTTGAAGTGAAACTTCGGTACTTACGAATTAACTCCAGCGCAGCTACTGAGGTGACGATTTATAGGGTTAGGTTAGTTCTTTTCGTTTTTAGGAAACGTCATCGCAGCAAAAAAAAAACAAACCTAACCTTAAAACTTGTCATTTTTTAAAGTTTAGGTTAGCTTAGTCTTTTTTGTCTCTGGGAAAGGCTACTACAGTAAGAAAAATAACGTAACCTAACCTCAAAATTGGTCACCACAACATATAAAACAAAACTTAAAAATGGTCATGCCATTCGGTGGTGGTACCAAAACTCTTTATGGTATGTATTCTAAAAGGTATGTATAAATGCTGTTAGATTTTCCTTCTGTCAGTCTTAGAAAAAATTATTTGAAATTACTTATATATGATATTTATTGCATTCAACAAGTGACAATAATTACAAGTGTAAGTTTCGAAAGAAATTATATCGAAATTTATTTTATAATGGCTATGTCAGTTATTATTAATTACTATTACATCAAATAAATTACCACAATAATGTCAAAATTCCTCCACAAATTAATAAATGAACAAGGATCACCTGGTCCTGTAGATAAGATGACAATCCATAATACAATACCATTAGTAGACGACATAAAATATGTATGTATAATAACAAATGTCACAATGTTAACATACATAAAATGTTATGTTGATTAAGGGGATTGATACCATATTGGCATAGAAATCGACATTCTACCCATTAAGTTAGCCCTTGACTGTAAACTCAATTCATAGTAAGAAGTGACACAGTCTATGATGGCAGTGTGTTGATTAGAGGTAATATACCTCTCAATGACTACTAAGGGAAAGCAAATATCTGCTTTAGTGGCACAACCCTGGTGAAAGCGTGGTAACTAGCTAAGTCTGAAGTCTACAAATATAAACTTAGAAAAATACTAATTTATAAATTTTTCTGCCCAGAATAGATCTTGATATGTTAACTAAAATAGTGAGTACACACACCAACATGCCAAAAAAGCTATTGGAAATAAATTCCTAAATCACAAGGTGAAAGATGCTTTTATTTCATTTATAATATTATTTATGGGTGAATGCATCCCCATTCAAAGTTAATTTTATATTTTGATTTTAGTAAAATAACATGAATTTATCAACTATGTATTGTTAATTTAAGATACATGTCCAGCTAAAATTGCTGCTATATTGTTACACACAGCTTTAATTTCATTATCACTTAGAAACTCTGCTCCCAATATTGCATTGCCAACAGCAATAGTCTCTCGTATTGATTTAGCTTTTATCCAAATTTTTCCATTCATCCCAGCAGCCAACTCAAAAGGCCATTCATTTTTAAGGGATTCCAATAAAGGGCAACTTGGATTAAGAATTTTTCTGACAAGATTTAATGAGCATTTAAATACAAATCCATCATTCAGTACACCCAATCTGCCTTTCTTTCCATGAGAGTCTACACACACTAACTCTGGTTCCATATCTCTGCTTGCTACAAGTAATTTGGCGTAAATTACATCCCCAGTTTGTACTTCTGGTCTATTTTTTTTAGTGGCGCCTTCGAAAGAGAGATATGACAAGGCGGCTGGGCAGCTCCCGCCTATATCGACCCGAAATATATCTCCCGCCTTTTGTATAACAGTGCCGATAACATTTTCTCCTCTAGAAGGCACGTAACGCTTCTGATATATGTCAATCCAGTATGTTGATGGATTGCGTTTCTTTAAAACGCCGGGTTTTGTTACAAAAACACGGTTCACCTCTTTTCTTAAACCTGGACCAATTATTACTTTAGATTTCTTGCCAATTGTAGTAATTTCGTCACAATAGTCTCCGGGCAGTACAACATCACCAACCGCAACATTCATTTTCGATAATTATGATTCAATAAATCTATATATATTTTGAATCGACATTTATTTTGTTCCTATCGCCTCGAAGTACAGTAAAATGTGTTTTTGACATTGACATTTGACATGTTTCAATGATAAGTTTCCTGTTACCATATCTGTAGAGTTGTGTGTAACCGCACTATTCATACCATACTTTTCTCCTATGCCTGCCAATCCGCAGTGGAGTAGCGTGGTGGGTCTATGCTCTAAAAACCCTAACTCCTCGGAGTGAGGAGGCCTGTGCCCAGTAGTGGGACGTTAATGGGCTGCTACTTACTTACTTTTTTTTCCCCCTATTATGCTTTGCTGGTAGTAAAAATACTAAGCTAAAACCATTAATGCCTTATAAATAAATATATATTCAGCAGGTAAAATAGAGATCAAATGTAGATGTATATTATCTCCCATTTAGTGATTTATAAAATTGGAATAATATAATTTTATAAAAGTAGAACGAATAGGCTTTTAAGAGGTCCTATCGTCTCTTGATGTGGGCTTGTAGAGGTCAGTAAGTCCCATGTGCACAGCTAATAATTTGGTAGGAACTAAGGATGGAAGAATTTAATAATGTGTAAGTAAGATTAAAGTTGTCACTCACATTTAAAGAAACGACTATAAAATTAAAAGTTACAAGACTACCTATATTTATATCTATTTATTTCTACCTTTATCTATTTCAAAATAATCAAGATTTTGTAACATTATTAATATTATTATCTTTAGTGGAAAGAGTGGTGAGTGGAGTAGTGGTAAGGAATGAGCTGTGGTCAACGTTATCTATGTATGGGTTGAGGGGTAATTTAATTCAAGCATTGAAGTCTCTCTATGAGGGTTCCAGTGCTTGTGTCAGAATAAATGGGGCGTACATGGAATGGTTTCCAGTCGAAAGAGGTGTTTGACATGGCTGTTCAACCTATTCATCGATAACTGTTTGTCAGAATTGAAGAAGAAGTGGAAGTAAACAAAACGAAGGTATGCTTTTTGAAGAGATGAATCTATGATGAATGGCAATATTTTGATAGATGGGGAACAAGTGGAAGAGGTGAATGAATTTGTATACTTCGGATCTAAATTTACAAGAGATGGAACATGTGAAAGTGATATTGAAAGGAAGGTGAATACAGGGAATATGGCGAATGGTGCTCTCCACGCGTTTATGAATAGACAGATGGTGTCTCAAAGGGCCAGACTGGCTTTAAATGCAGTAAGTTGGGTATGGCAGCGGAATCGCAAAAGTAAAATAAATGCGGTAGAGATGAGAGCGTTGAGAAGAATGAGTGAATTGAAACTGAGGGAAAAAGTAAGAAATAGCGTGATAAGATAACGATCTGGTATAAAAGAAGACGTAGTGACTAAAATTGAGAAAGGTATGCTTAGATGGTTTGGAGATGTAGAGAGAATGAATGAAAGGAGACTGACAAAAAGGAATTACGAATCAAGAGTGAATGGGAAAGTTGGAAGGGGAAGACCAAGGCGTTCCCGGACCATCCAGGACATTTCAAATAAGAGCCAGGTCAAGAGTACTCTAAACCGACGAACTTGTATGAAAGGTTTAATGAGAATGAAAGAAGCGAAACAGATATGCAAGGTAGTGGCAAGTGGAACGTGGTCTTTGCCTACCCCTATGGGAATGAGGCGTGATGCTATGCGTTTGTATGTTTATTAGAAACCCTTTTACCTGTTATAAAGAAGATCTTAATTAAGCACCCTGGAAGTTTGTTAAAATATAGTGTATAGGTTTTATACGCATATTTTGTCATTGCATAAAAAGTATCTCAGCATATGAAATACAGATATTATTGGAGCTATTTTTTTTAAACAGGGATTTAGATCTCTTTGTAGTCTGCGTTCTGTGACATTTACACAATCTGTAATACAGATTACAGAGTAATCACATACATCAATTGTCAATTTCACGTGTTTAGTATGTAAGACGCATTTGTTTTTAAAATTATTTAAACTAATAAAATGCCAGCAGTAATTCATAACGATTTATTATTGTATAAAGGAAGCAATTTGTTCCGACAAAGATTATTACTTTCAACCCTTAGCGGGCGTGCGATAAAGATTGAAGAAATTAGAAGTACACATGACGACCCCGGGTTAAAGGAGTACGAGGTGAATTTAATAAGATTATTAGACAAAATTACAAATGGGTCTAGAGTGGAACTGAGTGAAACTGGTACATCACTGTATTACCAGCCAGGGATTTTAATAGGAGGACAAGTAACCCACAGTTGTTGCACTGATAGAGGAATAGGTTAGTTTTCTATCTATACCAATATTGTACAGTTTCTTTCGTTGGACGCGACAATATCAAGAAGTATTGGTCCCAATAGATGAAGATCTTACATTATTTATTTATACACATATTATACAAAATGAAATGAAAATAGTACATAAAGAACATTATATTCTTTTAACAGAGAGTTCTTCAAAGAACCTTAAATTAGAAGAATATAATTAACAGGTGGTGTAGATGCTTATCTATTAGCCAAACATCCATTGCAGTGCGTCCCATCAGATACACTTCTACCCTTGCACACCTTTTACCCTTACTAAATAAAGTCTATTTAATTTAAGATAATAATGCTCTTGAAATCTGCTTTTGAACTGGGTGAATCCTGAGTAAAATTATATATTATAGGGTAATGAATTCCAAAGTTGCTGTGCTATGACAGTGAAAAATTTGCTGTACAAAATATTGTTATAGAGTGACCATTAAAGATATAGATTATAAATAAATGAATTATACCTTTTATTTTCTATTGATACACTTCTCTGCACATTGAAAGGGATGTTGACAAGCCTTACAAATGTGATGCTAAAAAGAACAACTCCACTCAGCTACCGGTTTTTCAGCAAGTAATACAATGTTAAGAATGAATAGCTAAATGGGTGAAAATTTTTAACAGGTTATTATCTAGAAGTACTATTAGCTTTGGGACCATTCTGCAAGGAGCCACTCAATGCAGTGTTGCAGGGTGTTACACATCATGACCTGGATGTGTCTGTGGATAAAGTGAAGACAGCTGCATTGCCAATACTACTGAAGTTCATACTTGTTGATGATGGACTAGAACTTAAAGTTGTTAGGAGAGGTAATTATAAAGCTTTTGAATACATTAAAATACTAACCCTGATTCATCTAGCTGTAAGTGTATGTTTTTTTTGAACATGTTTTCTGTAAAAAAAATCTGTTTTGAGCTAGCCTAAGTATTGTGGCAAGTAGACAACCTCTGTGAAATCCTATTTTTAGGGTATTGTATATTAAATAGTAAAGTTTCCTATGTTTTGGGTTTCTTTGGATTACTCTATCCTATATTATAATTGTAGGTGCCCCTCCTCTCGGTGGTGGTGAAATAGTTTTCAAATGTCCTGTCCGGAGACACCTACGTCCCTTACAGTGGACTAAATGGGGTTTGGTGAAGAGAATTCGTGGTGTGGTTTATGCGCTACGGGTATCACCAACAATGGCGAATAGAGTTGTTGAAGCTGCTAAAGGGGTAAGTGGCTTTTCATGATGAACTTCTTCATTATAGTTATGACAGTGGTGGAATGGTAACTTTAATCAGTCATTGAACAACCATATTCAGAGATTACAAGTGTGAAGTAGCGACCATGCATTATATAGTTGTGGAAATGCAGGATTTCTAGTTCTCACTCGGGTTGGCGAGAGCCCACTAAAACCCACAAAAAAGTTGTAATTTTATGAAAAACAGATATCATATCTGTTACTCTTGAGAGCACTATTGATATTTTTGCTAGATTATTTGACTATATTGTAAAAACAAAGCCATACTCATCTTGATACAAATATTTATTCCTTCTTTATCAGATTTTCCTTAGTAACAGTTTTACAGCCATTCAATCTTCCATATGAAGTTGTTATTCAAACATAAATCACTTTCTTCTACTTTTCAATACGGAATGTAATTCCAGCCTTGCTTGCCAGTACCACCACTAAACTAAGTATAAATCCTCCTTAGTGCTCTGCATACCGTCTTCCACTTGTCCGTCAATATAATATAATAATTCGCTGCTAAGTCTGGATCGAAGGGCCCATAACAATATTCTTATATTATGCTGAGATCTTTGTAACTTTGCTATTTCCTGTTTAATAATCTCAAGATTGTCTTGTTTCAAATTAATAAAAAAATAAAAATAAAAAATGTTTTATTGGGATAAAAAATGCAGTACAATTAAGTTGCAAGGGCCCCTGTACTAGGTGGGAACCCGTGTTACTGGGTGCCCCGCTCATCCACCCAGTTGACAATCTCTAGTCAAACGAGATAACATAAACAAAAGAAAAAAAAAATTTTTTTTAATGAGAAATGTTATACATAATGATGCGCGCGAGCGTGTGTGTGTGTATGTGTGTATGTGTGTGTGTGTTTGTGTGTGTAGGTGTACGTGAGGGGTGTCAGTGATTGTAGTGTGTATCTATGAGTGTGGTTTGTGCCAGTGATGTTGAGCGTTACAATTGATAATTTTCCAATAGATTCTCTGTTTCATCGTAGTTTTTAGTAAGTAAGAATTCAGATAATACGCGTTTTAATTTCGATCTTATTAAGGGGTATATATTTAATTTGTTATTAAGTTTATTATATATGAATGAGGAACTGAAAGCCAATTGTCTTTGTTTAAATTTTGTTTTTGTATATGGGATTTTACAAATAGGGAGGGTTCTGCGCGTAGTATTTTTAACATTAATAAAAGGCAACAGGTGATGTTGTTTAAGTATACAATTGAGTATAAATATTTGCCGAACTGTTAATAATTTATAGGATTTGTGTAAGTCAAACGTTGGAAATCTAAACGGTTTAAAAAACATTACTTTTAATAATGACCTCTGTGTTCTTTCTAACGATACTAATTGTTAAATTCTTTTAACATTGATTGTGATTGGTGCAGTTGTTATTTATGGAATGGGGAGTTCTACAAGGGGATATAATTGGTGATAATGAAAGAAAGCTGGAGGCATTCTATTTGTGTGTTGTTAAGTGTGAAATATAATTTAGAAGAATTTTAAAATAGTATTACTTACAATACCAAATTAATTGAGCGTTCAATAATAGTATAAAATACTTTCGTTCTTTACAGGTGATGTTAAATTTTTTGCCTGATGTCTACATAAATACGGATCAGTGCCGTGGACCTAATGCTGGCAAAAGTCCTGGGTTTGGTGTGAGTTTATTGGCCGAGACAAATGACAAGACCTTCTACTGTTTAGAAGCTGTGAGTTATGAAAATAATGTAATAATTAAATTGGGATTATGAAAAAAATTGATTTTTTTATGTATTTTAATACTGGTTATATTGATATTCAATGTGAAAATCTTAAAAAAAAGAATAATCATGTGATTATAAAAGATGGTTGTCATGTCTGTGACGTCACAATGTAGATTTGAAGACGTTTAGAAACAAAATCGTCTGTTTTAGTTGATTGAATCAAAAACACTAAGAGAGTGATTAACCATAATAGGTCATACTCACTTGAGTTAGTTTGGGTACTGATGGTGTGGTTTTGGTACTCTGTTTAGAAATAAATTTTGAATATAATATAAGTTTTTAATGGTAGCATTGTCACAAAACTCTTATATGTATAAGCAAAGTCATATTACAGATTTATTATTGTTGACATAAAAGTTGTGTTATACGTACTTCCTTTCAGATTATTAGATACACACATTCATAATCTTATGTAGTCTCATAATCTAATGTAATGCCTACTGGAATTTACAGCAATTTTATTTTTATTTCTTAAGACATACAATAAGTTTAATATACACGGTGGACTGTCAGTATTTTTACTGATCCGAATTTGTCTCTTAGCGAAGGCGAAAAAGAAGGCTCCAACCCACAATGTACATGAAGAAATAAACTATTTTTATTTTATATTGTATTCGAAGTGATAACTTACTATGGGGGGGAGGGGGGACACCACTTCGTTCCGCACTCCTCTCACACAACGCTAATCGTATTGAAGTTAGACGCTTCCCCCTCTACTCAGTGTTAAGTGTGCGATAGACATATACCGTTGACAGTGAGCATATAACATAAAACTTAATCAATAAATTAATATTGAATAACCTAAGCTTTTCTCAAATTAAACAATGGTTTAATTTGAGAAAAGCTTTAAATAGTTCAAATTTGATTAGTTTAAGTTATCATTTATATCCAGAAATCAGCTGTTTCTGGATCTGGTGAGACTACATTGCCCGAAGACTTGGGACGAGAATGTGCTATGAAGCTCCTGGATGAGATCCACCGTGGAGGGGCTGTGGACTCCTCATTCCAATGGATCCTGGCACTGTGGATGGCTTTAGGCCAGAAGGATGTCAGCGAATGTGTTGTAAGTATCTTCTCTTCTTTTATCTTCAATAATCATGCTCTGAATTTACATATGATATTGAAATTTGAATCAAAGGTTTAAGTAGATACTTGACTGATCTCATCTGAATGATGATAGAGTCTAGGATGGTAAGAGTTTATTTATTTATGGTTGTAAAATCACATTGGAACGTAAATATTTTGCCTTTATTTCATTTCTTTAATGAGAAAGCCTGACATAAAGATATTGTTGGGATTAAAAAATATTTGTTAACATAGATTATTTATTACAATGAGGTCTTGTTATATGGCAGTTCAGTTGGAATAGAATTCGTTGTAGTAAGTTTAAAAGTACTTTTTTTACTTCGTCGCTTCAACCGATGGACGTCCACTGCTGGACATAGGTTTCACGAAATGATGCCCATAAGGCCCGAGCTTGCAACGCCTGGCTCCAGCGGCTACCGGCGACCCTCCTTATATCGTCGGTCCACTTTGTGGGGGGTCTTCCTACTCTGCGTCGTCCGGTGCGGGGTGGCCATTCCAGAACCTTCCGGCCCCAACATCCATCGGTTCGTCGGACTATGTGTCCCGCCCATTGCCACTTCAGGTTCGCGATTCGTAGGCCTATGTCGGTGACTTTGGTTCTGCTACGGAACTCCTCATTTCTGATTCGATCGCGTAGAGAAACTCCGAGCATAGCCTTCTCCATGGCACGCTGAGTGACTCAGAGCTTTCCGAATGAGGCCCATAGTCAGCGACCACGTTTCCGATCCTTAGGTAAGCGCTGGCAATACGCACTGTTTTTTTTACTTAACATCAGGCAAAAATTAGTAATGAATTGTGAAATCAATTTTTGAAATTGAGTGCGATTAATTGATCCGTTGTGTGCAGGTTATAAAGGAAGTCGTTAAATAAAGCTCAATGATACTTTAAATCTACATATTGATGTGATTATTAATTCGCTAAAAAGAGGTGGAACATGCAAAAGGAGGCTTGATAAAAGTCTTCAAAACGTAACGGTAGATTTTGCCTTTGCTCATAAGGATGAAGGAATTTCGAAAAGTTCGTAATATTGTACGCATTTGCTATATGGTATTTAATTTTTATTTTCAGGTCGGTCCTCTGTCAGATTATACAATTAAATTCCTCCAACATTTAAAAGAATTCTTCGGAGTAATGTTCAAGTTAGATGTACTGAGATCTGATGATGATGAAGAGAGCTCGGATGATGAAGAGACAGTGTCCACGGCGCAGAAAATCAAAATGACTTGCGTCGGTATAGGCTATGTTAACATCAGTAAGAGAACTTTGTAAATAAAAGATAAATAAATTTAAGTGGTTTTGTTTTCGATCTAGAATTTCACCCAAATCTTCACTTTTTCAATATTCTGACTATTAGATTCGCTATTATTGCCTCTCATGAAGATTTACACGAAATATACTTTCCAATGAGTTTTTATTAACAGAAAAGCATATATATAAAGTTTCGTGTATATTGTGTTAATTTCGATAAACCTTCTGTTTCTTGGCGTATAGATCTTCAGTTAATACTATAACAGTATCATCAGCATATGAGAATGTGCGGATACCACCTATTTCTGGGTTTTAAACTATTTTTAACTGATTTAAATCATTTATGTAAAATAGTAATAGTGTAGGGTCAAGAATACCTCCCTGTGGTACACTTTAGTATTTCAGATCACTGCTCATTTTTGACAGTATATTTCGTTCAGAAATCTGGATACTAGATAAATTATTGAAATAGTGAATTTTTAACATTTTTTTAAGTGTAAAATTAAGGATGTACTGAAAAATTATCGTGATGTTGTTGTTAAAGTAAGCCAGGTCTGACGTAGTCTCGTAAGAGACTCATACCTCAATATTAAAAAAAAATTGTGCTAAGTGCACATGTAAAGTGCACCAAAACTTAGGGCTTCAAGTTAAATGTTAAGAAAATTGAAAAGGCCTAGCATAGTTTAGGGATCTCTTATCTATAAAAACTTATCTAACCGTCTCCTGTATTAAGGGGTTGTCTTAGATATGTGAATAATTCCCTTAACTGGCTCTAAATATACTCAGGGGATCCTATAGCTACAAACAATCACCTTATATGGTCCCTAAGTGTACTTAGGGGACCTCTTAGCTATAGAAATAAGAAACTGTATAATGCTTCCTATCACATTGTCTCCCAGGTTCAATATTCGAAATGAATATGTTCTCTTTTTACTGTCGCAATTTCGTTTCATCCACTTTCAAATCACGATGCTAGACTTTCTCACTTCCAAAAGATTTAAAAAATGGTATATGAATTAAGAGAGTAGATCTGTTTGTAATTTTTTATTTTTTTCTAATTACATAGATAACTTAAAACTAGAATTGTAAAATAATTAAGGCACATTCACAAGTTATATCGTCTAATTAAAATAATTTTGACGTACGCTTATATCGAAACTAGATTATATATAAAAAAACGAAAATAAAAAAGTGGCAGTGTTTTAAGCTGAATATACGAAAATATATAATATTTAAAAAAAGTATATATTCGTATATTCTAAAAATGAGTATTTAATAATGATAGATTAAATAAACAAACATGACATTGTCAACTTGACGTTTACTTGACATAGATATTTTTTTTCACAATTTCGACCAAAATGTTGCCCGAATTAGAGTCGCCTTTTTAAAAAGTAGGTAAAAATTTGTTTGTTATAAAATGACAACACTAGACTTCTCTAATACTTTACTTTTTAATTTACCTACTGCACAATAAAGAACCTAAAGGTGCTTTTATAAAATTAAAAAAAAAATTGTCTCATTGAATTTACTTTAGCTTATAAATATTTACAGATAATTAAAAACATGATTTTTTAAACTTTTGATAAAATATATAGAGTATTGTAATATTATATCGCGAAAACTTTTATCTAATTTAATAAATATATAAGATCAAGTGGATTTTTCAGATAATTGTTTCTAAAATATTTTAAATGTCTCTATAAAGGAAGCATATTTACAACTTTCTTAGGTTATCACATCACATCACTTTCACACGTCCTTCTCGTTGCACCCCAGGCCCGCTGACCAGTTGCAAATGCCTCCGACGGGATCGAAAGAGAGACCTTTGGGGCAAATGTACTCCCAGCCGAGCACTGAGCCACTCTCCATCCTTGCACAGGATATAAACTTCTTGCAGGACGTCGGATGTGGGAAGTTACCGATGTCCAAGCATTCGATGTTACCTGTTCAAAAAACATATATTTAAGGTTTCCAAAGGGAGGGGAAAAAGGAGATTCGTGTATTAAATAGATATTAAGTGTTGAAAATTAATACAAATAATTTCTTGAAATCTCAAATGACGAGTTGTAAATTATGATAAGAGGAAATAAAAACAAAAATTAAGAATATAATATACAAACCTTTTCCATGTAATATCACCTTCTCAGCTTCTTCTGAGTTACCCACCACTTTCTCGTGACCATCATCGTAATAGTCGTAGTCTGAGATTGGTTTCACTGCACCACTTGGTTCGGGCAACCTTGGCACGGTTGTTTTCTGAACTTTTTGAGTGGTTTTCTTCTGTACAACACTAATTGGTGTCTTTGGAGTCGCCTGAACAGGAGTTTGAATAGATTCCTTCTGAGCACTGTCTTTCTGTAACACCTTGTTCACTTTAATTGGTAGCTTTTCGAACGGTTTTCTTGAAGTCCTTCGTGGTTTTAATGTTGACTGTGCGAGAGGTGAAGTTGGTGCTTGTGTGCTGGAAACTCTTCTATAAACCGTCTTCCTTCTTGCTGGTTTTCTGGTTGATGGTTTTGGAGTTGTAGTCTTGGGTGATAGGTATTGGTATTCGTCTGAAAAGAGGAAATATAAAAACACTGTAAAGTATGCTACTGGTGTCACACAGAATGAGAAATGGATAAAGAAATAGTACCTACCGTCATAAGACTTAGTCACGGGAGACTCTAATAGGTATTCCCTGGTGAAGTACGAGGGCTCTCGCAAGCCCTGGCCACCAGTCGAGTACCCGAACTCCACGGGGACCGGAATCTTGTCACTAGAACCCTCGTATCTAGCAGTAGATGGACCCCTCTCACTCGAACTCTGATACCTTACTGTCGATTTGGACTCGTTTATCTCATCTACACTAATTAAATTAGGAGAAAACCCGACAGGTTTTGACCCTCTGCTGGTAAATCCTGTGGGATAAGTTGGAGACACATCGCGATTGGTGCTAACATATTTATCAGTGGTTTCTCTGAAACTGTTTGTGGTTGGATTGTTGATGGCTGAAAATGCCGGTCTGGAAGGTCGTGTTTCGTAATTGCTCGTGGTGTAAGTTGGAGGGTTTGATTCTGTTGGGAAATTGGTGTATCGGGCTGTAGATTCTCCCGAACCTTCTGATCCTAAGCTGAGTGTGACTCCGGATAAAGTTGGATTTATGGTTTCTAAAGGTCTTGAGAATCTGTTGGTGTAAGCTCCTGTTGTTGTGAATGTGGGTACTCTTGTGTCGGTATCTAATGAGGATCGAGTGGAGGAAGGTAGATCGAATTCTGGTTGAAGTGAGGCGAATGTTCCAGAAGGTGTATCAACAAACTTGTGTCTGGTTGTGGAGTATGCTGTTGTACGTGAATACTCTTCGGGGTAAGACTGGGTCTTAGTGTAGTCTTCTGTGTATGCTGGACTAGTAAATTTGTAGTCTATTATGGTTTGAGAAGGTCTTCTCGTTGTTCTAGGCTCATCATCGTAGTCAGGTATTATTGGTACAGGTGCTCCTAAGAGCTGGTGAGCAGCTAACGCCACAGCTGTTTCTGCACTGACATCTGCAAAAATATTAATAGTTCATGTGGATAGGCAGAGAGTGAGTGGATTTATGGTTTGCGTTTTAGTTTTGCATTAAGAGTCCATTATATTTATCGTTTCTCAGTGAAATGGTCCGCATGGAACGTTCCGGAAAGTTTATTATAAATTACTGGTTTCAATCGAACTTTGAGGAAAAAAGGCTAATGTTGGCCATTGGAACGGACCAGCTTTTGCGGAGTAAGCCTCAACTAACGATATTCAATGCTATAGTTACCTTCAGGAGTAGGTTTCCCTTCTGTAGTCACGTCAATGTCTTCAGCGCTTGATCTAAGTTTTAGGATCTCGTCCAGCTGATTCTGTTTGAAGCTAGAGCTGTACTTCTTGCTATGTCTCTTCTTCTCTTCGTCATTTGTGGCCGAGGCGTTCTGATCGTCATTCTTAAGTTGTACTAAGGGCCTGCGCCTTTGAACGGTGGTAGTTGGTAAAACAGTAGTGCTTGGTTTCAGAGATGGATCTTCTATAGCATCTGTTAATAAAAGCATTTATTTAAAATAATACATAACGACCTTGTGGTTTGTTATGTCGATGTTTGCTGAGAGAGACACGGGATTGAATCCTGGGCAGGAACAGTTAAGTTTGTATTTACCAGGACCTTCTGTGCCTAATTGTTGTCTATTTAGACATTGGGCTTTACGGTTGAAGGAGGCATTCCGGTAAAGAAACTTTCTTAAAATGGCAAACCAGGATATGGATCTCTCCATTTGGAGTATACTAATTAGGCACAGAAGGAACAGGAATATTCGAATGAAAAGAAAGAGGAGCAGCATGGTGATTCTATTTTAAATAATAGTGTCTCTTTTAAGTGAGGTGGCCTATTAATAAGCAGCCTTTTATCATTTAGATGAGCGGTAAAAAGTGGTAATATTAAATCTATAGAAAGTATGTTTAAAGATTTACCAATGTCACCAATGTCTTGCAGCGACTCTTCGCTTTCCAGAAGCACGGTGGTGGTCTTCGCAGTGGTAGTGGTCGTGGTGGTAGTAGTAAATATAGCAGGGCGACGACGACTTGCCACTCTGAAGGGTCGGCGTGGTAGGAAAGACAACGTGGTCGTAGGCCTCAAGGTTGTTGAAACTAGAAATAAAAGGTAATATTAAAATTACAGTGGCAAGTATCATCTTTTGATTTCATCTGATAAAGTTAATACTATAGCATTTAATTGGCAGTGTGTTGCTAGGTTAAAGGGGTAAGATGTTTCGACATCTCTTTGCCATTAATGGGCTCATTAAGAGAAACGTTCAATGATGGGGAACAAGTGGAAGATGTGAAAGAATTTGTATACTTGGGATCTAAATTAAAAAAAACATAGAACATGTGAAAGTAATATTGACAGGAGAGTTAATGCAAGGAATATGGTAAATGGTGCTCTGCCCGTCTTTATGAATAGCCAGATGTTTTCTCAAAAGACTAGACTGGCTGTGCATGGAAGAGTGTTGGTGCCAACGCTTACGTATGGTAGTGTAAGTTGGGTATGGCAGAAGAAGCGATAAAAATAAAAGAAATATGGTAGAAATGAGAGCGTGTAGATGTAGTGATTAAAATTGAGAAAGTTATGCTCAGATAGAATGGGCACGTAGAGAGAATGACTGAAAAAGACTGACAAAAAGGATTTATGAGTAGAGAGTAAATGAGAACGTTTGAAGAGGAAGACCAAAGCGAACGTTCCTGGACCAAATTCAGGACATTTTAAATAAGGGCCAGGTCAAGAGTACTTTAAACCAACGAATTTTTATGAAAGGTTTAATGAGATTGAAAGAAGTGAAGGAGATATGCAAGGATCGTGGCAAGTGTAAGGAGTTGGTCTCTGCCTATCCCGAAGGGAATGAGGCGTGTTGATATGTATGTATGTAGACGTTCACAAATATCCATAAAAAGCTTCATAGGTGACGCTGCTGTTGGTGTTGTTATATCTCTGGAACTATATATCTAATTGACTTAAATTTTCACAATACATTTCAACATGTTATTCCAATAGATTCGGGAATACGTGACGCTAAAGATCTCAGCTACTCTATCCAAATAGCATGTGTAAAGACTTTACTAACAAATAATATAATTCAAGACACAGAACCTATTTAACCGAGGCATTGTTCGGTGCTTACAGACCGGCAAATAAGAGGAAGTGTCTCTCCGAATTTGTACACATAAACCTCTCGCTGTGAGAGGCTGCGAGCAATCCATAAGACAATGGCCGTATCACCTTGTCGTGAATACCCTGCAGTATTGACACCTTAACTATACACACAATATTAGTAAATTTAAATATGTGTACTGTGTGTGTACTTCTGTGTACAATAGATACTTATGACTGAAGAAAAACCTTTATCATAATTTTTCTGTAAATTGCACCTACGGAGGAGTATTAAATTACCCACACTTATAATTTATATACAGAGGAAGTGCACAATGATAATGTTTTATTAAAATTATATGATACAGCTTTTTCCTGTGGCAGAATTTACTTCGCCAGTATCACGTAGAAGTAGAAGACGCACGTACAAGGTCTTTTTTCGTAAACGTAACTTTTAGTCTTGTACCTTCAACATGTTAGTCCATTACCCGAAACTAACAAACATGACGACACGTATATGTTATATAATTACAGATTAATTATTAAAATTATTGTTATTTGGAGTTATGCCCTTTTCCTGTGACTGGCACAATTTACTTCGCCAGTGTCACGTAAAAGTAGAAGCTGCATATAAAGTAATATATCCAACGCAAAATATTTCAAAAAACCATCGTTGATGTTGAGTTTTTTAATATTTTATATGCAATTCTTTAAAAATATAGGTACACGAGATTAACAAAATAGTTGCGATAAGAAATTGTTGGTTTTCCATTAAAATTGTATCAATGAAAAACACATGACACAGAGTATATATGCGTATTTGTCAATCGCTGACAGTTATGTCAAACGCTATAAGCATACAATAAAAAGGTTTACAGTGTCAAAAGCACTAAGGAGGTTACATTAGAAAAAATTGTATAGTGGTTAAGTTTTCTTAAAATTTCTGATGCTCCAAGTAACTTTGTTAATTTTTTCTTTCATAAAAACGTTCTTTTGAATATAACAAACCGAAAAACAAAAGATATATCGAAACATGAAAGTATTTTTGAATAAATACATTATTGCAACAAATTTTTGGATAATATACCCTTAATGCCTGCCAATCCCTAGTGGAGCAGCGTGGTGGGTCTATGCTCTAATAACCCTCTCTCATATGAGTGAGGAGGCCTGTGCCCAGCAGTGGGACGTGAATGGGCTGCTACTTACCTTACATTAATAATTTTTAAACTTATTTTAATTAGTTATGGTCTTTTTTATATTTTTTTTTATTGCTGACGGTTTAGCGTTTGACTGTGATCTCACCTTATGGTAAGTGATGATACAGTCTAAGATGGAAGCGCGGTAATCTGGTAAGAGGCGATACACCCCTTATGGTTTCTACACAGTATCGTACTGGAACGCAAATTTCTTTGTTTGGCCGTTCGTTTTTGTTGGTAGGGTGGTAACAAGACTCCCACCAGCCAAATTGGAAAGTACAATTTCCTAAATTCGTCCTACCGGGGATTGAACCCGGGACCTCTGGTAACAAAGCGAGTACTCGCACCAATAGGACGTGTAAATTCATTTTCTGACAAACGAAAATCTCACTCACAGCGAGATCTCCAAAACTATTCTCTAGATTAATTGGAAATTTTGCAAAGTATAACCTTTTGCGATGTTGTCAATCATGAAGAATAGAATTCCCCATACTCCCACGGCTTCAGGAAATATGCAAGGAATAGCTAGTTGTATTATATTAGTGACATAACACATAGAAACGACTTTTGACATTACAAACCGATTCTCAAATTTTATAGAAGAGCAAAGTTCTTTAGGTGCGCTACGCAATGGTATTTACAGTTTGTTCGCGTTAAGACTGCAGTGAGGCATCATTATAACCCCGCCCCCAACCAATCTGATCATCAACTGATCGCTGTGAACTTGATCTTGTAATTTAACGCGAACAAACTGTAGTGCGTATTGAATGAATGCATTTTGTGAAAACAGATTGCGATAATTTATTGGAAACGAGTATTTTCAACTCGACTAATTATATTTCAACCTTTTTCACCCTAAAATTTGGCATTATACGAGCTGGCTCTTGATTTCGTTTTTCCATTTTCGTGACGAGCACTACAAACACACGTCTACTCAACTTGACGCAGCAGGCGAACAAAACAAGCTCGAGCGATGGTACACATATCAATGGAGAAGAGAGGGATGCCGGAAAAAGAGAATGGGAATTTCAAGGTCACAGGTTTACCACAAGCGCGGCAATAAAATCAGTCTCATTACTTGTCATACCTCGTAAGTTCATTTTCATGTCTTGTTGTTGTTTTCTTGCCCTTATCCCACTAGGTGGGGTCGGCACAGCATGTTTCCTTTCGCCACTTCACTCTATCCGCTGTCATTTCTACATTCACACCCTTAATACACATATCCTCTTTCACACAATTCATCCACACTTTTTTTGGTCGCCCTCTCCCGGCCCTGCCGCTTACCATCATATTTAGAACCCTCTTACATACATGGCTATCCTCCCTTCTCATTACATGTCCATACCAGGCTAACCTTCCACTCCTTAACTTCTCGGTCACTGGTGCTACTTTCACACTTCCTCTAATATACTCATTCTTAATCTTATCCAATTTTGTCACTCCACACATCCATCTCAACATTCACATCTCCGCTGCATGCAATTTCCTTTCATTCTCCCCCTTGGTGGCCCAGCACTTTGATCAATACAGGATGACAGGTCTTACGATCGT
>JACTOM010000884.1:370283-383053 GCA_015832385.1 Elymnias hypermnestra | reverse complement strand
GAATGAAAGGAGACTGACAAAAAGGATTTATGAGTCAAGAGTGAATGCGAAAGTTGGAAGGGGAAGACCGAGGCAAACGTTCCTGGACCAAATCCAGGACATTTTAAATAACGGCCAGGTCAAGAGTACTCTAAACCGACGAACTTGTATGAAATCTTTAATGAGATTGAAAGAAGCGAAGGAGATATGCAAGGATCGTGGCAAGTGGAAAGATGTTGTCTCTGCCTACCCATATGGGAATGAGGCGTGATGCTATGTATGTATGTATGTATACCGTATAATATACAAAGGTTTTATGTAATTAGTAAACAGCTTTTTTTCCGCTGGGAAATGCATTTGCGCATCCCTGCCGCGAGGCAGAGAGTGTGGGACTCGCCGGCAAGGCCAGAATACCCATTAAAATCCAGCGACTCCCTCCTCACCCTGAATAGGAATGCGCATTCACCCTGACACTCGCGGATGAAACCAACTGAGGATATTCAAGGAGGAGACAAGGGGTGTTCGTAAAGACGCCTCCTGCTGCCCAGCCTCCTCTTCCGAAGGGGAGCAGCATCTGCTGCAGCTTCCCGTACTCCCTTAATTGTTTCCTTTAAAGGAATGACAGCTTCGAAGAAAGAGGGAACTGCATTCCATCCTATCTCACTGACAAGCATGGCGCCCACTATACTTGGCAGTGAGAAATCCGCTCTGATGAGGGACATCAGAGCATGCCGCTGTGGTCCCGAAGTCGGACATTTTGCCACAGCATGGGCTGCCGTATCGACAGGCGCACTACACTGATGGCAGATGGGAGACTCTTCACGTCTCGCTATCTGATGGAAGTACTTTCCGAAACATCCGTGACCGGTCAGTACTTGCACCAGCCTAAACGTAAATGATCCGTGCCGCCTAGCTAGCCATTGTTGGAGGGGAGGACGAATCGCCTCCACTGTGACTCGAGATCTTCCTTACGCAAGGCAAGGGCCCTTAGTCTTTGGACCTCGTCAATTTCAAGACGGTCACTTCTAGACTTCGCCTGCAGTTCCCACGGGGGATCACCCGCCAAGAGTGTCGCCGCCGTCCAAGACACGGTACGGTACGCTCGTATTCCCCTGACCGCTATTATCCTTTGCACTCTCCGCAAAAGGGATTTATTTTAAACGATCAGAGAGTTTACCCATACTGGTGCGCCGTATAGTGCCATACTCTTCATGACCCCGGCATAAAGTTTTCTGCAGGGCGATCCCGGTCCTCCCACGTTGGGCAGTAACCTACCAAGTGCGTCCGCATAGTTCACAAACCGAGGGGTCAGCTGAGAAAAATGCGCCCGAAAACGCCAACTTAATTCAACTAATACAGAATGTACACTGATATTGGGAAGAATTTGTTTATTTTGGTGGATTACCGAAATCTCAAAAACTAAACATTTTAATGTCAAATAGCCCATTTATCCTGGAAGGCTATATATTATCACGTATTGCGTTACGATAAAGAGGTGGGGATTATCGATGAAAAAGGTGAAAAATTTATTCTTTTTGAGTGTTCCATTGCGTGAACTACGTAAAAGGTTGATTTTTAAAGTTGACTCACTATATTTTTTATACAAATCAAATTTATTCGATCTCTCATAGGTAGCGTAGATGAAGTTACATAGCTACTTTTATATAAGTAATTAAGTAGCAGCCTATTAACGTCCCACTGCTGGGCACAGGCCTCCTCACTCATATGAGAGAGGGTTTTTAGAGCATAGACCCACCACGCTGCTCCATTGGCAGGCATAGTTCACAAGTGCACTCTTTATTCCTTCACTCTCATAGTCCGATGTGGCGGAAATCCCGAGATCAGGCGCAGGACCGACGGCTTAACGTGCTCTCAGAGGCACGGGGATGGATCACACCGCCAACTTCGGGCAAATATTGAAAAAATCTCAATAGAAAACTCAATATTGATTTTTTGAATTTGCCCGACCTGGGACTCGAACCCAGGACCTCATGTCTGTAGTCGAACATGCTAACCACTAGACCAATGAGGCTGATACTTTTATATATCGTTGTAAAAGTAATTCCAGTAGCTTTGAATCTACGTAACCCAATAAACACCTAAACCTATAAAGTTCCCATACATTTATAATGAGTAACGATTATCTAATGACATATTGCGTAATAGAAAGCGGCGATACACTTGACCGGTTGCTTTCACCGCATCTCGGAGTATGGCGAATGGGCAACTAGCAAATCAGCTGGGTTTCACTCGATAATTACACTTACCAGGTTTTCTTTTACGTTGGTTTACTTATTCATCATTGCTGCATTACTTACTACACACAAGTTACGAATTACTTTAAAAAAACGAGGTTAAACCGACTTTACCAAATTACTATTTTAATCCTACAATGAATTGATTCGTCAACACTTTGAATAAGTTAAAAATTAAACCGTTTATGTTATCCTAATTGTGTTTCAGGCTTAGGTGCTTAGTTTTTTAGCTTTCGGTTAACCAATTAAAGATAAAGAGTTAACTGAGATTATAGTATAATAGAGAAAAAGAAAGAAGAAAAGTTAAAATAACGACAATTCACTGCATACTCGTATACCCTAATGTGCCTAAAAGAAAGAAGTTTCACTTCAAAAACTCAAGGATTGGACGATAATAAAGCTTGGGAGGGAATGGATTAGTCTTATCTCAAGAGGATAAATTAAAATCACACTGTTATCGAGGACATAAAAACAAAGTAACGCCCAGTTGAGTTTGTAGTGGGTTCTTCTCAAAATAGGCCGCGAATTAAACGTCGTTCCCAAAGATTTTGAGTCGTTCATTAATATCACCATCACCACGATATTTGATGATTCAAATGATGCTGTAAAAGCCTACTTTAGTATTTACGAGTATATGCCTAAGTTACTCCTTGTAATATCAGCTATCTGTCAGTAAAAGTTTCTGAAAAATAGATCTATTCTTTTCACAGATATTCCGAAACAAACTGACATACATAGTTAATTATAAACTGTTTTTTTTTTTAAATATAAATACCGTAAATGCTTTCACAAGTAGTTAATTACAAATTAGAAATAGTGACATCAATTTTATTTATTGATACTTCTTTTATTGCTAGGTCAGTGCGTGACTGTAATCTCACTTGATGGTAAGTGGAAGCGAGCAAACAAAGATTTCTACAATGTCTATCGTATTTATTGAACAAGGTTTTCAATTCTTTAAATAGTTATTGTTGCTAGATTGTAAATATACCTTAGAAAACTTATTGTATGTTCATAAAAATATTAGAGAAAAGACAAAAGTTAAAATAAACTTGTTATATTTTTCTATAGGCTGCATAAAATTAAGGGTAACTGTATACGTTTCTATAATAAACTACCAGAAGACGTTCTGGAGATGTCATTTAATAAATTCAAAGTCTTTCTTAAAAGAAAATTAATTGAAAAATGTTACTATAATTTGAAAGATTGCTTAGACTATAAAAACGAATTTCTCTAATCTAAATGTAATCTAATCCCGACTTAGTTTGCTGTGGGCTCTTCTCGGAACAAGACCACAAAGAAAGCTTTTAGATAGTTCTTTAATACCATCATCTAAAAAACTATATTTGACGATTCAAAATGGCTGAATTCGAATTTAATCTATCTTTCCCAGATAACCTTTGAGATATAGTTATAACTACGTAATGCAATAAGACATTATCTCGGAAATTATTACTTATTCACACGCAAATGTTTAACAGTATTGATTGTTGTTGTAATTTTAAGCAAGTGGAGCAAGTATCTAATAACTCCCTATTGTTATAACCCACCATGTTGCTTTACTGCAGATTTGCAGGCTACATATATTCATCCTCTGGTGTCCCTCATCGGAGTGGATTTTTCACTGCCAAGTAGGCGCCATGCTTGACAGTGAGATATAATGGACTGCAGTTGATTTTTTCTGCGAATCCGTCATTTTTTTGAAGAAGGCAATGGAGTCAGAACGGGAAGCTGCAGTAGATGCTGATCCCCTACGAAAGAGGAGGCTGGGCGGCAGGAGGCGTCTTTAAAAATACCTCTTGTCTCCTCCTTAAACAATCGATTTCATCCGAGAGGGTCATGGTGAATGCGCAAGGGAGCCTCTGATTCCAATTCTGGGTGAGGAGGTTGTCGCTGGGTTTTAGTGGGCATTCTGGCCTTGCCGGCGAGCCACACACTCCTTCGCAGCGGAAAAAAAGGCTACATACAGGTTTTTACACGATTTCTTTTTTAGCCAAAAAATTTAAACATTAGATATATAAGGTTTTTTTTGAAGTGAAACTTCTTTAGGCGCATGAGGGTCACGAAGTTGTGCAACGTTTTTCAAGTTATTTCCTTTGAAGGTCAGGTAGTTTTAATATTTACAAATAAGACATGGCATTTTAATTTGCCACTCGTCATTTGAGATTTCAATAAATCATTTGTATTAAATTTCGACTAAGCCCATTAACGTCCCACTGCTGGGCCCAGGCCTGCTCACTCATATGAGAGAGGGTTTTTAGAGCATAGACCCACTACGCTGCTCCACTACTGATTGGCAGGCATAGTACACAAGTGTACTCTCTATTCCTTCACTCTCATAGTCCTACGTGACGGCAATCAGAAACGACCGGAGAGAGATCAGGCGCAGGACCGACGGCTTAACGTGCTCTCCGAGGCACGGGGGTGGATCACACCGCCAACTTCCCAACTTCGGGCAAATATTGAGAAAATCCTAATAGAAAACTCAATATCGATTTCGAATTGGCCCGACCTGGGACTCGAACCCAGGACCTCATATCTGTAGTCGAACATGCTAACCACTAGACCAATGAGGCAGTTAATATTTTAATGACAATTCGTTAAATTCCTAACATATCCTTTTTCCGTCTTCCGTTCGAAGTCTCAGAAATGTAAAGCTTTAGATTTGTATAAATATAAATGCGACTTAAAAATCAGTATGTCAAAAAAATTTCACTTTTGACATGTTTACTTTGTACGCACGCACTTTACATTTTATTGCTAACAGGTTATGGCTTGACTGTAATGTCACGTGATGCTAAGTGATGATACAGTCTAAGATGGAAGCATTTTTACTTGGTAAGAGAGGATTTACCCTCTTTTGCTATCTACAAAGCATCGTATCGAAGAGATTGATTAGCAGTATGTCTTTGATGGTAAGATGGTAACTAACCACGGTCAAAGTCTGGATTAGATAATTGGAAAATACAGGTTTTATAATTTGCCTTGTCAAGAAGGGAATGGAACCCAGGACCTCTGCTAGAAAAGCGAGTACCAATGATTCAGCGAGGTCGTCAAAATAAGTTCAACAAGAACTTAACTCAAAAGATGTTTATTCAATGATGATGGTTTTAAAGAACGACTTAAAATCTAAAGTTACGAGGGTTCCTTCGCGCCCTATCCTAAGAGAAGAGCCCACAACAAACTCAGTGATGTATTTTGTATTTTTTTTGTTCACCATCATCATTACAATATCATATTTGTTTAATATATTTGAATTCAACTTAGAGCAGTTCGTGTACTCCCACGGGTTTCTATCATCTAAGTAATCTTGCAACTTATAATACGATTTTTCTATCAACTTTCTTTTAACAAAGACTTTGAATTTATTAATTGACATCTCTAGAAAGTCTCGTGGGAGTTTATTATAGAAACGTATACAGTTACCCTTAAATGAGTTGTTAATTTTATGCAGCCTACTAGAATTTATAATAAGTTAAGTTATATGAGGTATTGTCACTCTTTTTATTAAAAGAGTCATTATTTTTATGTCCGTACAACAAGTTTTCTAAGTGATACCTTGATACAAAAGTAAAGTTCCCTTTGGACCATTATGCCTGTGATTATAATTGTTTAATAGTTCCAAGGAAAGTCATAAGCCTTGCGAGGACACTGCACACTTTACTTAAAACAATATATCATTAACCTTTTAAAAGGAAAAGAATGGCTACCGGAAACATTTATATACATGTATATGCATTAAATTGTCTCTTTGTAAGGTTAAAATAATAACTTTTCATTAAATGCTTGTAGACTTGTAGATGTAGTATAAAATACAGTGAAGATTGGATAAGTAAAGTAAGTAGCAGCCCATTAACGTCCCACTGCTGGGCACAGGCCTCCTCGCTCATATGAGAGAGGGTTTTTAGAGCATAGACCCACCACGCTGCTCCACTGCGGATTGGCAGGCATAGTACACAAGTGCACACTCTATTCCTTCACTCTCATAGTCCGATGTGACGGTAATTCGACACAACCGGAGAGAGATCAGGCGCAGGACCGGCGGCTTAACGTGCTCTCCGAGGCACGGGGGTGAATCACACCGCCAACTTCCCAACTTCAGGCAAATATTGAGAAAATCTTAATAGAAAACTCAATATCGATTTCGAAATGGCCCGACCCGTGACTCGAACCCAGGACCTCATGTCTGTAGTCGAACATGCTAACCACTAGACCAATGAGGCAGTCGTTTAAAATACGAGAAGTTAATTAATTTTGCAATGTCTATTTGTGATGATGTTGTAATAAAGGCTGCTTATGAAATACCTTCAATTCCAGAAAAGATTGAATCAATATCGATGAAACTAAATCAAAATCTTCTTTATTCAAGTAGGCTGAAAAAACACTTTTGAATCGACAGTAATCTGTCCGTTGGTAACAAATCCACCACCGGTTCGGAAAGTTGATTCCGCTGAGAAGAAACCGGCAAGAAACTCAACGGTTACTCCTTTAAACATAGTTTTTGTACGTTACAATGTGTTTAGCTTTCATGTGCAACTGGAATCAAGTACAAACATTTTTGTGGCTTAAATAATCTTCAATATTTTAATATCATTTTTAAAATGCGAATGCTCAATCCGACAAATGATTTCTGAACCTTCTTCACTCTAAAATATGGCGTGACAGGTTTATTTTTATTTCACGGGATATTATCACGGATATATAAAATGTTATTCAATATATATTGCGACGATTGGGAAGTTATAGGCAACTTCCAAATTACACTTCTTATTACTTATATATGATGATATAGTTGTAACTGCTGATAGGTCTTTAAGGATCAGATTGATTATTAAATATAATAATAAATTTGGTTATAATATCCAGGAATAATAAAGTTAATTTAATGATAATTTAATAAACTGATTTCTTAGGTTATTTCACCAATAGAGACTTTTGTTATTAGTGTATAATATGTTATGGTCAGGCGCAGGACCGACGGCTTAACGTGCTCTCCGAGGCACGGGGGTGGATCACACCGCCAACTTCCCAACTTCAGGAAAATATTGAGAAAATCGTAAAAGAAAACTCAATATTGGTTTTTGAATTGGCCCGACCCGGGACTCGAACCCAGGACCTCATGTCTGTAGCGGAACATGCTAACCACTAGACCAATAAGGCATGCGCCTGATCTCTCTTCGATTGTGTCGGATTTTCCGTCACATCAGTCTATGAGAGTGAAGGAATAGAGTGTGCACTTGTGTACTATGCCTGCCAACCCGCAATGGAGCAGCGTGGTGGGTCTATGCTCTATTAACCCTCTCTCGTATGAGTGAGGAGGGCTGTGCCCAGCAGTGGGACGTTAATGGGCTGCTACTTACTTACTTACTTATGTTATGGTTATTGCTAAGTGTTCTCGCTAAAAAGGGACTTTTAAATAACAGATATACAGTGTATCTTTATTCGTAAATATTTTTGTTGTAACGCGTAAGAAATTTACGTAAATTATGTGACGTAAAAGTTCATAATTTTATGTATCAAATGTTTAAAATACCTTACGTATTATCAATTAAAAAGAAATGGATATATAGATCTGTAGAAGAGAAATAATCTGCAATGCCTTGTTTTGTTATATCTAAAGATTAACAATAAGAGCTTTAAATTTTTACATAACCCTGACAAATTATATACATAAATATTTCTCAGAAATCACTCTATCCATTGGTGAAAACAGCATGAAAATCCGTTTAGTATTTATAAAGTTTTTAGCCAATAAAATGGCACACTCACTTTGTTTTACAATCTTGTACAGAAGAATAAATAAATATGATAAAATAGAAGAAAAATACTCTATTCTATCTCTCAATCAATACGACTTATACAAATATAATCCGACAGTGTTAAGTTACCTCGAATATATTATACAAACGAATTTGTAAACATATAATCATCATGAAACAGTAATTAATCAACAGCTGTTTTTAATTCTGTATCTATTACAATCAGAATATATTTTATTTAAGTATAGATTTTTATGTTGTATCATGCTGCTTGGTGGATTGATCTGATGTCAATTATACATAATTCCCGAAGAAATTTCGTGATCCAAAGTATTTTATGTACTAATACAAGTAATAGACTATCAGTATACCAAAATTTAGACAAATACATTTAGCAGTTTTTGCGTGACAAAGTTCCAAAAGTTCAATCTTCTACGCTTTTTAACAAACAAATTAAACTAAGATACGATTAAACTAAGAGAAAACTCTGGAGTTCAAATTATACTACGTGTCACTTCAGTTAATAAACTATCTGTATGTCAAAATTTAGCCAAATACATTCAGCAATTTTTGCCTGACAAACCTTTAAATAAATCAGCTTTTACGCTTGATATCAAACTAAAGTTACGCTGTGAATTAATGTGATGTTAATTTTACGTTATTCCCGAGGACATTTAAGAGTTCAAAGTATCCCATGTGTTAATTTAGATATAAACTATCTGTGTGCCAAAATTTAGTGTGATACATTCAGCAGTTTTTGCCTGACAAACTTTGAAACGTACAAGCTTTTACGCTTGTTAACAAACAAATTACACTGAGTTACGCTGTGGATTAATCTGATGTTAATTATACGTCATCACCGAGAATATTCTGATATTCAAAGTAACCTATTTGTTTATTCAGATAATAAACTATCTGTGTACCAAAATTAAGTCTAATACATTCAGCGGTTTTTGCCTGACAAAGTTTCAAACTTACAAGCTTTTAAGCTTGTTAACAAACAAATTAAACTAAGTTACGCTGTGAATTAATCTGACATTAAATTTATGTCATTTGCTAGGTTATTCTGATATTCAAAGTAACCTATGTGTTTATTCAGATAATCAACTATCTGTGTGCCAAACTTTAGTGTAATACATTCAGCAGTTTTTGCCTGACAAAGTTTCAAACGTACAAGCTTTTACGCTTGTTATTGAACAAATTTAACTAAGTTACGCTGTGAATTAATCTAACGTTAATTATACGTTATTTCCAAAGTGATTTCTGGGTTTAAAGTATCATATGTATTAATGCAGATAATAAACTATCCGTGTGCCAAAATTTAGTGTAATACATTCAGCAGTTTTTGCCTGACAAAGTTTCAAACGTACAAGCTTTTACGCTTGTTATTGAACAAATTTAGCTAAGTTACGCTGTGAATTAATTTAACGTTAATTATACGTTATTTCCAAAGTGATTTCTGGGTTTAAAGTATCCTATGTATTAATGCAGATAATAAACTATCTGTGTGTTAAAATTAATACAAATACATTCAGCAGTTTTTGATTGACAAAGTTCCAAGCACACAGGCTTTCATGTTTAACAACAAACGTTATCAAACAGCAAGTGCTTGTGTCAAGAAAAAGGTATGCGACGGAGATTTTCAGGGTTCTCCTCAAAACAGGGCATAAAGAAACTCTTTAACTTTTCATCTGAAGTCATTCTTTAATATCATCATTGTCATGAGGAAAAAACCATAATTGAAGATTCAATAAACAATTTTTTTATTGTAAAATAACATACAGACAATGTCTATTTGCTTATTATATTATAGTATAACGACCTGTACGTCCTTTTATATATTATGCATAGAGAAAATAAAGAAGATAGAAAACTTGTAAACACAAACAGGTTCCGCCTATTTCATTAAGATAACTTGATCTCGACGACCTCCAAGACGTCTGATTCATATATAAGTATGTGACAATTGTACAATAGTTTCACGCGTTTATAATCTCTATTGCAAAATACAAAAGGGTGTTATTTAAATGTATTATTTAATAAGTAAATGTAGCATTTATTGGCGTAAAATGTATACTGAGAAGATGCAGAAAGGACGCCGACATGTAACATTGTCATGGCCATTTGTACATGATATCTACTGTACGAGTACATGTGAACCCATAATTGCTTCGTCCTCATTGGAAACTAGCTATTCCCCCCGGTTTTACTCGCTTATTTCAATTAATATATGCACCACTAAACTTATGTGATAATTTACTTAAATATTGATAATTAAATTAACACTTAACCCAAAAAAAAATCAGTCGGGTATTCTTTTTATCATCAATGCAATTTAAATAAAATTGGGTGCTGTGACACCTAATTATTGTTTTACATTCTACATTATAACATCTTGAAGTAACATGTATATCCCGAGAGTAATTCTGGGATATGTATAGCCCGATAAGCCATAGTGGAGCAATGTGGTGGGTATGTACTCTAAAACCGTATGAGTAAGGAGGCCTGTGCCCAGAAGTGAACTCTTAATAGGATGCTTTAGATAGATAGACACTTAGATACCTTAGAGAGATGGATACTTAGATAGATTGAGAAAGATAGATAGATACTCAGATACCTTAGAGAGATGGATAGCTACTTAGATACCCTAGATAGAAAGATACTTAGATACCTTACAGAAATAAAAAGATACTTAGATATCTTAGAGCGATAGATATATAGGTAATTAGATACCTTAGAGAGATGGATAGACACTTAGATATCCTAGAGAGATGGATACTTAGATAGATTGAGAAAGATAGACAGATACTTAGATACCTTAGAGAGATAGATAGATAGATACTCAGATACCTTAGAGAGATGGATAGCTACTTAGATACCATAGATAGAAAGATACTTAGATACCTTACAGAAATAAAAAGATACTTAGATATCTTAGAGCGATAGATATATAGGTACTTAGATACCTTAGAGAGATGGATAGACACTTAGATATCCTAGAGAGAAAGATAGATAGATACTCAGATACTTTAGAGAGATGGATAGATACTCAGATACCTTAGAGAGATGGATAGATACTTAGATATCCTAGAGAGATAGATAGATAGATACTTAGATACCTTAGAGAGATGGATAGATACTTGGGTACCTTAGAGAGATGGATAGATACTTAGATACCTTACAGAAATAAACAGAAACTTAGATATCTTAGAGAGATAAATATATATGAACACTACAGAAAGCTACTTAGATACCCTAGATAGAAAGATACTTAAATACCTTAGATAGATAGATAAGAGGTAAATTGCCTCTAACCAGATTAGTGTGCTTTGATCTTAAATAGTATAAAAAAACATATTAAGAGAAGGATATTGAAATGTGATTAATTTTAGTAACTGTTTTGTTTTTTACAATTCCTTTTTTATAATTTTACCACTTCTATTTCATATGTTTCTTTCTGTGGATAAATGTTTTTATCTCTCCATCAACACTTACCGTCAGGTGTGATCACAGTCAAGCGCTAACTTGCTATAAAATAAAACACTTTATTGCAAGCCAAAATTTACACATCTTACATAACGTTATATTCTCAAAAGTATTTTTTTATCGATTGACTGTAATGTCACCCGATGGTAAGTGATTAAACAGTCTAAGACAGAAGTAAGCTAACACGATGGGAGATAATTTAGAGATAAAATACACAGCAGTTTACTGGCACGTAATAGTTTTGCTTGGCGTCTTTGCTCTTAGGGTGGAGGTTGGGTGGTAGAAGGTGTCATAACGAACGCCTTTTGTGTCTTTCTTGAACAGCCAGCAGCCAGTGAGACCGCATAGGAGCCTCTGACCTCCTCGCTGGGTTTTAATGGGTATTCAGGCCTTGCCAGCGAGTCCTACATGGACTGACTCATGGCAGGGTTACGTAAAAGTATTTCCCAACGGAAAACTAGTCTACAATGGAATCCAGGACCTCAAACTCGCACCTTTGCAGCAGCAAAACCATCAAACTATCATTAAATACACAATTCCTTTAACGAGATATTTAACAAGTATAATATATCATATTTATATGTAACTTTGCAGACATTTCTCGTTTTAAATTTGATTCAACCGAGTGTATAATTTAAGACCCAGTGGTAGCCACGCCTCTATACCGCTTACATTTCGAAAGCATAACCAGTAGCTTAACAATTTGATTGGCACCCTGGTCTATTCCAAGGTGAAACTTACGTACATTCATTATATATAAAAAAGAAGAGTCAATTACGAAGCTTTTAATGGTAAACAACTTAGAGAGATATATAGATAGATAGGTACTTAGATACCTTAGAGAGATAGACAGATACTTAGATATCTTAGAGAGATAGATGGATAGGTACTTAGATACCTTAGAGAGATAGACAGATACTTAGATATCTTAGAGAGATGGATGGATAGATATATACCTTAAAGAAATAGACATATACTTAGATATCTTAGAGAGATAGATAGGTACTTTGATACCTTAGAGAGATAGACAGATACTTAGATATCTTAGAGAGATAGATAGATAGATACCTTAAAGAAATAGACAGATACTTCGATATCTTAGAGAGATAGATAGGTACTTAGATACCTTAGAGAGATAGACAGATACTTAGATATCTTAGAGAGATGGATGGATAGATACCTTAAAGAAATAGACATATACTTCGATATCTTAGAGAGATAGATAGGTACTTAGATACCTTAGAGAGATAGACAGATACTTAGATATCTTAGAGAGATGGATGGATAGATA
>JACTOM010000884.1:286953-368892 GCA_015832385.1 Elymnias hypermnestra | reverse complement strand
GGCCAGGTCAAGAGTACTCTAAACCGACGAACTTGTATGAAAGGTTTAATGAGAATGAAAGAAGCGAAGGAGATATGCAAGGATCGTGGCAAGTGGAAGGATGTTGTCTCTGCCTACCCCTATGGGAATGAGGCGTGATGTTATGTATGTATGTAAAGCGTTACAGACAGACTAAGTTACTTTCGTATTCAATATAAGTAAGGTATTTTATTTTACACTTTTGAAAGTAAAATTTTTATAAGCTTACGATGTAATATTTATTTATATCGAAACAATAGCCTAAAGAATAGGTTTCAAGCTTTTTCCTCTAAAAATGATGTTATTTTCATCCATTGCAAGCAATTTTTGCATTAAAAAGTAGCCTATGTTTTTCTTAGGCTCTAGACTATCTGTGTACCAAATTTCATTGTAATCGGTTCAGTAGTTTTAGCGTGAAAGCGTGACAAATATACAAGAGTTATATTACACCCTTGAGAGTAAACCTTTTATAAGCTTATGATGGCATATTCATTTAAATCGAATCAACAGCCTAAAAAATAAGTTACAAGCTTCCAGCTTTTAAAATAATAATACTATCATACTTTACAATCATATTTTCGCATTAAAAAGTAGCCTATAGCCTTTCCAACAGACAGGCAGACTTTCCCATTAATAATATTAGTAAAGAATGTTAATGTACACTCTTGATAGTAAAGCTTTTATAAGATTACGATGTCATATTAATTTAAATCGAATCAATAGCATAAAAATAGGTTCCAAGCTTCCAGCTGTAAAACTGATGATGTTTTCATCTACTACAACCTATTTTTCGTATTAAAAAGTAGTTTACATCCTTTCTATATCTCTAGACTATCTGTGTACCAAATTCCATTGAAATCGGTTCAGTAGTTTTAGCGTGAAAGCACAACAAAGAGATTTACTTTCGTATTAAAGACGATCTTTACTTATATAGTTAAGGTATAATAAGCTAATTGTATCGTATATTATGACAAGCAAATATAGACGTTATGTATTATGCATTACGGTCTATTTTTGTATACATATATTACGATATGAAATACGAGTGGTGAAGCTGTACAAACGCTACAAGTATGTTGTTGTTTCTAATGAATGTATGGTATGGAATAATGGCGATAGTTATATGGGAATGTAGGTTGCGAAAGGCGTTTTTCGCGTGTATTGTTTAGAGTGTTGTGTGCAAATATTAGTGAATGCAAAAACCGGACTCACAGTTCGCCCCTCCAAGTCGCCGGCGTACGAAGTTGCGCGGTCTATCACTCCGAGACGCGACACCATTCAAAGATGGTTTCTCTACATCTTTTTCCCGCGGTTTCTCCGACTTTTCCGGCCTTTGGAACTTGAACCTGTTGTTACCCCTTTTTGTGAACTTGTTTGTGGTGGTTTCTATGGTTACTGTGGTTGTGGAATCGGCTTCAGTGACGTCTGGGGGTCCAGTGGCTTTGGTACGTCGTAAGAACGGTTGGCGCTCAGTTGGAATCTGTTGACAAAATTCTGGGTTAGTATTTCATATTTCTATATAATAAAACAAGGTATTTTAAGATTATTTCATTCAGTATATTAGAGCCTTTTTATAAACAGATCACATGACTATAAAAACTTTAATAAACAGGCAAATAATATATGAAATATAAAGCTGTTAAAATACCTTTTCTATTTAAAATTTTTGTATATAATCTTAAATATTACTATTATCTTATTTAATAACTTATAATATAGATATAATCCACAGGTTTCTGATATAAAATACGTACGTTTAATTGTATAACTATGTGAATATATTGATCATTAAAACATATTATCTAAAGGAAACATATTAACAACTCATTTAAGGGTAACTGTATACGTTTCTATAATAAACTCCCACAGGACGTTCTAAAGATGTCAATTAATAAATTCAAAGTCTTTGTTAAAAGAAAGTTGATAGAAAAATCGTATTATAAGTTACAAGAGTACTTAGACGATAGAAACGCCTGGGAGTGAACGAATTGCTCTAATTTTAATTAAACTATAGTAAACTAATATGTTATTGTAATGATGGTGGTAAAAAAATACCCGACTGAGTTTGTTGTGGCTTCTTCTCGGATCAGAGCGCGAAGGGACCGTCGTAACTTTAGATTTTAAGCCGATTTTAAGTACCATCATCAGACGTATATTAGAATTAGAGTGTGTGCCTTAAAATTATTGTATATCAAAACAAAGGCAATATGTAGCTCATATAATTGTAGTTTGAAATTAGATTTATTTATATTTGGCGAAGGAAAACATCGTAAGGAGACCTGCCTATTCTAAAGGAAACTTTGTACTACTTCTGACATAATTAGACAAAAACTTTTACGTTTAAAGTAATTAACTTTAACACGTTATTCAAATCCAAAAAATCATTATTGAAGTAGGCTTTTACAGCACTTTTTTATTTCATGTTCCTGATGACTTTATGAAAGAACGACTTATCTAAAGTTACGAGAGTTCCTTCTCGCTCTGAGAACAGCCCATAACAAAGTCATTCGGTTATCACTTTATTTCTCATCATCATTACAATATATATTTTTAATCTATTTGTTTTAGCGCGTTTCTATTAAAGTAGTCCTTCAAATTATAGAATGATTCCTAAATTAGTTACAAACAATATTTGGTAGTAAGTGACTGCCTCATTGGTCTAGTGGTTAGCATGTTCGACTAAAGACATGATATCATGGGTTTGAGTCGGGGTCGGGTCAATTTGAAATCGATATTGAGTTTTCTATTAAGATTTTCTCAATGTTTGCCCGAAGTTGGGAAGTTGACGGTGTGATCCACCCCCGTGCCTCGGAGAGCAAGTTAAGCCGTCGGTCCTGCGCCTAAACTCTCTCCGGTCGTGTAGGATTCCCGTCACATCAGACTATTGAGAGTGAAGGAATAGAGAGTATACTTGTGTCCTATGCCTGCCAATACGCAGTGGAGTAGCGTGGTGGGTCTATGCTTTAAAAACCCTCTCTCATATGAGCGATGAGGCCTGTGTCCAGCAGTGGGACGTTAATGGGCTGCTACTTACCTTAAGTAAGTAAGTATAGTACACAAGTGCACTCTCAATTCCTACACTCTCATAGTCCGATGTGACGGGAATCCGACACAACCGGAGAAAGTTCAGGCGCAGGACCGACGGCTTAACGTGCTCTCCGGGGCACGGGGGTAGATCACACCGCCAACATCCCAACTTCGGGCAAATATTGAGAAAATCTTAATAGAAAACTCAATAACTGGTAATTAGCGTGCAAAGGCGGTCTTATTGCTATAAGCAATAACTTCCAGACAACCTTTGGCGACTGGAGTTATTTGAAAAGAAGAGTGCAAATTAAAATATTTCTGAGTGGAAAAGAAAAGGGGGCTTTAAGAATAAATATATTTTAGATACAATTAATATATATCTATATAATATTGCATACATATATTAAAAGTGAAATAAAATAGATTCCTTTTAATAAAAGATTTAACATCTTTGTTACATCTTTTGGAGTTTGTTATAGGAAACGTATACATTTGAATGAACTGTCAATGAGACCGTCAAAAAGCCTGCACTAAATCTTAATTCCTATATTTTTATATGGCAGTTTCACGTGTCCAATGACAGTTTGTAAAGATATATTTAACGTGAAGCAATAAAATATTTAATTACACCTCAGCATGAGTCATTTGGCAATCTCGGGCGAAAATCTAAAATGTAAATTTTACACGCTATATCTGTGACCTCATAGTGTTATTTTCCAAGAGGTGAAGTTGACCGCAAGCTAGACCGCAATCCTTGTAACAAACTACGATATATTTCCATTATTTACTTATAATTGAACATAATGTACCTAGTAATCGAGGCTACGAAGGTAAAAATGGCCTATCACAAAAACTACTCGACCATATTTACAAATACTATCATCAGTAGAAAGCTGCTCCAAAAACATTCCATTTGCCACGATCCTTGCATATCTCCTTCGCTTCTTTCATTCTCATCAAACCTTTCATACAAGTTCGTCGGTTTAGAGCACGCTTGACCTGGCCCTTATTCAAAATGTCCTGGATTTGGTCCAGGAACATTCGCCTTGGTCTTCCCCTTCCAACTTTCGCATTCACTCTTGACTCATAAATCCTTTTTGTCAGTCTCCTTTCATTCATTCTTTCTACATGCCCAAACCATCTAAGCATACCTTTCTCAATTTTAGTCACTACGTCTTCTTTTATACCACAACGTTCTCTTATCACACTATTTCTCACTCTGTCACTCAGTTTTAATCCACTCATGCTTCTCAACGCTCTCATCTCTACCGCATTTATTTTACTTTTGTGATTCTTCTGCCATACCCAACTTTCACTACCATACATAAGTGTTGGCACCAACACTCCAGCATGCACTGCCAGTCTAGCCCTTTGAGACACCATCTGGCTATTCATAAAAGCATGCAGAGCACCATTTACCATATTCCCTGCATTCACTCTCCTTTCGATATCACTTTCACATGTTCCATCTTTTGTAAATTTAGATCCCAAGTATACAAATTCTTTCACCTCTTCCACTTGTTCCCCATCTATCAAAATATTGCCATTCATCATAGATTCATCTCGTTCAAAAAGCATGACTTTCGTTTTGTTTACATTCACTTTCATTCCTTTCCCTTTCAAAGCTTCATTCATAATATTTAGCATCTCCTGTAGCTCATTAGATGTCATAGAATGTCAATTTAAAGAAAATAATATATCCCGAGAAAAACTGTCAAATGTCGTGTATAGGGAATTTTTGAAATAATAAATTATTACAAATAAATCTTTTCTCTAATATTATAGAGGAATTTTTAATTTTTAACGATTTATGATAAGTAATTAAAATAAAAAATTTCTCCAAATATAAGAATACGAAGAACACTATAAAATAATACGCAATTATTTCGTACTTTTTAGAGCATATTAATATATTTGTAAGTTTGTTTTGAAGGCAGTTCTTTTTTTGTTAAAATCTTTATTTATTTTTTGATTTTTATTGAATCTGAAGTAAACGTGTTGCGATGCAGCAACAAACCTAAGCTCATTGCTATTTGATTACAGACACTTACATTTTCTGCTTTAAACCGCACCCTTACTGTAAGCCGTTGAGGAGATCCATTGATCTTCATATTTAACTACGACTAGCACTTGACCATACCGAAGTTACGGTAGGCAACTCAAATATCTGGATAGCCTATAGAAGATTCTGTCGAGTATCGTTCATTTGCTCCTAAGAATTGAAGAGTTCCGTCACTTTGTCATGGAATCCATCATCAGAACCTAACCAAACTATAACAAAACAACCATTTAAGTATATCCTTTCCAATAAAAAAGAATCATCGAAATCGTTTGGCGTGATCTTGAGTTATTCGTCCATTTGTCTCGCCCATGCTTACGCAAATTTAAGACTTATCCGGTTTTCTGATGGATGCCATCATCAGAACTGGATTAAAAAAAAAATGGGACCCTATGACTAGCACCACCTTTCATATACAAAAAAATGATCAAGATCGGTCCACGCAGTCGGGAGACATGAGGTAACAAACATACAGACGAATTGATAACCTCCTCCTTTAAGCGAAATTTAACTTTTGTTAGACTTAGGATTTCCACTGCCACCAGATCGGTATCTGCGCAGGTGTAACCGTGTAGCAGCCCATTAACGTCCCACTGCTGGGCACAGGCCTCTTCACTCATACCACGCTGCTCCACTGCCGATTGGCAGGCATAGAACACATGTGTACTCTCTATTCCTTCACTCTCATATTCCGATGTGGCGGAAATCCTGAGATCAGGCGCAGGACCGACGGCTTAACGTGCTCTCCGAAGCACGGGGGTGGATCACACCGCCAACATCCCAACTTCGGGCAAATATTGAGAAAATCTTAATAGAAAACTCAATATCTATTTCGAATTGGCCCGACCCGGGACTCGAATCCAGGACCTCATGTCTCTAGTCGAACATGCTAACCACTAGACCAATGAGGTAGTTTATATATATAGTTAAAAAACTAAGCGAAATTTAACTTTTGTTAGACTTAGGATTTCCACTGCCACCAGATCGGTATCTGCGCAGGTGAAACCGTGGGGTAATGCTAGTTTATTAAACAAATTTATAGCTTGTCTACTTGCCATGGTGTAACCTTTAATGTCGTATCTATTTGCATAATTTAAAACAATCAACGACTCGTATTTGCGCTGTGACTAATCAAAAATAGCAGAAGTGACAAGCATTGACACACCGAATAAAAATAAGAAGTCGTGTTTTGAATAAATCCATTAATGTATATTTTTTGTCTTTATATGCAAATGTGACTTGTTTAAGGTCTGGCCGGATGTTTATATTATGTAAATTTTAAACGTAACACAATCTGATATTACTTATAGACCTTGATTTTCCTGTTTATGTGAAAACTTTGAATAGAAAACTTTATAATTTTTACGCCTACATTATTGTTTATAACATTGGTGAAAATGAAGTTAATAATAGTCCAGTAGTTCCCATCAAAACTTGGACTAAATAATAGGTATCCATCCGATGTGACTCAAACCGGGCACATTAGAAAGACAATTTTGCATATATAGTATTAGACAACTAAACTCACTCTCTTACTCATTAGGAGACTATTATATTCTGGAATGATTTGAAATATAGTAAAGTGACTCTTCTCTCATTAAAAACGAATCTTCCCATGTTTCCACGTGATCGGGAACATCGTGGCTATCTCTGTGGGGTACTATCTATTTTGTGGACTATTTTATTTTGGACAGTCACCAGCAGGCGCGTAGTATACATTTAATTTTTAGACAAAAAAAGGTAAGTAGCAGCCCATTAACGTCCCACTTGTGGGCACAGGCCTCCTCACTAATATGAGAGATGGTTTTTGAGAGCATAGACCCACCACGCTGCGCTAGTACACAAGTGCACTCTCTATTCCTTCACTCTCATAATCCGATGTGACGTAAATCAGACACGACCGGAGAGAAATCAGGCGCAGGACCGACGGCAAAACTCAATATCGATTTTTGAAATGGCCCGAGCCGGGACTCGAACCCAGGACCTCATGTCTGTAGTCGAACATGCAACCACTGAGGCAATTTGTCAATAACACGGCTTCGGCTGTGGCTTGTTATTACCAGATTACCGCGCTTCTATCATAGACTGTATCATTTACCATCAGGTGTGATCACAGTCGAACTGTCAGCAATAAAAAATAAAAAGCGTGTGTGTGTGTACTTATTTCCACGCGTTAGAAGTTATACTTCTTTGGCGTAACAAGATAAACATTAAAAAAAAAACTTAAATGTTAACTATATCTAACTTTATGGTGTCGGTTTTTTGTGACGGTGTGCGCGTGCATCTTAAAAATTTACTCTCATCATTTTTCCCTTACGCACCAAAAGAAGTGTAACAACAAAAGTATGCAGTTTTTTATTTTCTTATACAACGTTTTTTACAACTAAGGACAGTCTTTTAAGGTATTTTTAAGTGTTCATGGTCAGAATACCTTTTTTGGATAAAAAAAGGTAGAATTGATCGAAAAAGCCTTGATCTTAGCCGCTAAAGGATGTAAAAAACGTAATCTGATATAAGATGACCTTCAATATTTTAAAACACATTGAGTTCATTTATTGTTTTTATTTTATTTCTGACAGGTTAGCGCTTCACTGTGATCTTACCGGATAGTAAGATGGAAGCGCGCTAATCTGGTAAGAAGTTTACCTTATCACAATTTTTTTCATTGTCGGTGACAAAAAAGCAATGACCGAAGCCTCCTACTATTCTAAATTTATACAAATTAGACAATACACATACATACATACATAGCATCACGCCTCATTCCCATATAGGTAGGTAGAGACAACATCCTTCCACTTGCCACGATCCTTGCATATCTCCTTCGCTTCTTTCATTCTCATTAAACCTTTCATACAAGTTCGTCGGTTTAGAGTACTCTTGACCTGGCCGTTATTTAAAATGTCCTGGATTTGGTCCAGGAACGTTCGCCTTGGTCTTCCCCTTCCAACTTTCGCATTCACTCTTGACTCATAAATCCTTTTTGTCAGTCTCCTTTCATTCATTCTCTCTACATGCCCAAACCATCTAAGCATACCTTTCTCAATTTTAGTCACTACGTCTTCTTTTATACCACAACGTTCTCTTATCACACTATTTCTTACTCTGTCACTCAGTTTTAATCCACTCATGCTTCTCAACGCTCTCATCTCTACCGCATTTATTTTACTTTTGTGATTCTTCTGCCATACCCAACTTTCACTACCATACATAAGTGTTGGCACCAACACTCCAGCATGCACTGCCAGTCTAGCCCTTTGAGACACCATCTGGCTATTCATAAAAGCATGCAGAGCACCATTTACCATATTCCCTGCATTCACTCTCCTTTCGATATCACTGTCACATGTTCCATCTTTTGTAAATTTAGATCCCAAGTATACAAATTCTTTCACCTCTTCCACTTGTTCCCCATCTATCAAAATATTGCCATTCATCATAGATTCATCGCGTTCAAAAAGCATAACTTTCGTTTTGTTTACATTCACTTTGATTCCTTTCCCTTTCAAAGCTTCATTCATAATATTTAGCATCTCTTGTAGCTCATTAGCGGATGACGCAAGTATTACTTGAAAGAGGTGTTCGACAGGAAACCACTCCGTGTACGCCCCGTTTATTCTGACACAAGCACTAGAACCCTCATGGAGAGACTTCAATGCTTGAATCAGACAACCGCTCTCCCCATACGTAGATAACAAAGACCACAGCTCATTCCTCACCACTCGATCATAGGCCTTTTCTAAATCTACGAAAGCGCAATAAACTTTTTGGTTATACAATATACTGTCATAAATTTGCTCTCACAGGAATTACGGCATTGAAACTACGTAAAATATTGTAATCTAAACATTATGTCACATAAAAAGAAGACACTCCACACAAAACGGGTTTAGTTACACACTCTGTGATAATACGACTTTATTTCACAATTTTAAAGTAAACATGTTGTTATAGTAAACGGAGATTTCCAAAGACACTAAGATATTACACAACAAGATATTTTTGAAGTTATGTAAATTAGAACCGGTTCAGAAATGCGATGATTCAGTTGATATAACCTATGCAGAAAATTAGGCGTTAATAGCTTATGAATTAACCGAATTAGTACTCACGACTAAAGATGACAAGGTTAACAAATTGAAAATCATTATAAATGAATCGAACCATAATTCATTAATTTTAAGTGAAGAATAAAGTATTTACGTTTCTATAATAAACTCCCAGACAACCTTCTAACACCTTTATTAAAACTAAAATTGTAATGATGATGATAAAGACAAGAAATCCGACTTTGTTCATTGTGGGCTCTTCTCAGAACAGGGTGCAAAGGAACCCTCGTTATTTTAGATTGTAAGTCATTCTTTAATTTCAATATCAAATTTACAATTACAATTAACATGACGATTTTAAAGTGCTTAAAGCGTTTATTTGAATAAAGAGTTTTTGAATTTGAAATGAAAGCTGATAAAACATCGTATTATAACTTGAAGGAATATTTAGATTATGACGTGGAAGTTAACGTAACGTGGAAGTTAATGGATTGCTGCTTGATTGTGATCACACCTAATGGTAAGTGATGATTCAGTCTAAAATGGAAGCGCGCTAACCTGATAAGAAGTAGTGGACCTCTTATGGTTTCTACACAGTATTTTACATTGCTGACAGGTTAGCGCTTGACTGTGGTCACACCTGATGGTAAGTGATGATACAGTTTGAGATGGAAGCGCGCTGATTTAACGAGAAGTAATTGACCTGCTATGATATTACACAACATTTATTATTTCTGTCAGGTTAGCGCTTGACTGTGATTACACCTGATGGTAAATGATGATACAGCCTAAGATGGACGCGCACTAACCTGTTAAGAGGTTGTGTACCTCATATGGTTTCTACAAAGTTTTTTTTATTGCTGACAGTTTAACGCTTGCCTGTGGTCATATCTGATGTTAAGTGATGATACAGTTTGAGATGGAAGCGCGCTGATCTAATGAAAAGTAATTGACCTGCTATGATATTACACAACATTTATTATGTATATTTTATTTCTGTCAGGTTAGCGCTTGACTGTGATCACGCCTGATGGTAAATGATGATACAGCCTAAGATGGAAGCGCGCTAACCTGTTAAGAGGTTGTGTACCTCATATGGTTTCTACAAAGTTTGTTTTATTGCTGACAGTTTAACGCTTGCCTGTGGTCATATCTGATGTTAAGTGATGATACAGTTTGAGATGGAAGCGCGCTGATCCAACGAAAAGTAATTGACCTGCTATGGTTTTACACAACATTTATTATGTATATTTTATTTCTGTCAGAATAGCGCTTGACTATGATCATACCTGATAGTAAATTATGATACAGCCTAAGATGGAAGCGTGCTAACCTGATAAGAGATTGTGGACCTCTTATGGTTCCTACACAGTATTTTTTATTGCTGATAGGTTAGAGCTTGACTTTGATCACACCTGATAGTAAATGATACAGTTTGAGATGGTCAATTACTTAATTCACCTTTTTGGATTTACATGTGCAAGTGATCTACACAGCGTTTATTATTTTTTTTATATTATCCAGTGATAGCAAATTTAGAAAATTGTATTTTATAATTTGTTTGAGTCTGGACTGGCGGGAGGTTTAGGCAGTAGCTAGTTACCACCCTACCAGCAAATACGTATTCACCAAACAAAGAGATTTGTGTTCCGATATGATGCTGTGTAGAAACCTAAGAGGTAAATTGTCTTGTGATACCTTCTCGGTGGTCAGAAGACTGTTTGTAGCTATTCAGGTGCTGATTGTAAGAATAGTCAAAGGAAATTACTATTTGCTCGTAAAAATGTGTATTTTGCAGTGCCATGATGATTGTTCGTTACTACCACAGACAGTATTACGTTTATGATCACAGATCATGTTGCGAATTTGAATTCACAACAGCCTCTTACAAGATTAGCGCACTTTCATCTTAGACTGTATCATCAGGTGTGATGACAGTCAAGCGCTAACCTGTCAGCAATAAAAAGAAATGATGCTGTGTAGGAATCAAGGGAGGTAAATTCTTTCTAAACAGCTTAGCAAGATTTCATCTTAAACTATATAAGCACTAGCCATGAAGTGAGATTATAATCAAGCGCTAACCTGTCAGAATTAAAAAGAATTGATGCGGTGCAGGAATCAAGGGAGGCAAATTCTTTCTAAAGAGCTTAGCAAGATTTCATTTTAAATTATATAAGCACTAGCCATTAAGTGAGATTATACTCAAGCGCAAACATGTCAGCAATAATAATGAAGATATAACAAAAGTATACCAGTAAAATGTTTTTATATCTTTTGTCAAAGTCAATGTCAATTTCTGTCACACTTATTTTGTTGGAGATCTGATCTTTCACATGTGTTCACTCATGATCAGGTGAGATTACAGACGGGAGGCAAATTGCTTTTTTAAGATTGTATATGGGGTTATATACAATTCACTTTCAAATCAATGGAATACTTCACGTGATATAAAGCGATAAAAACCGGGTGTTATGCCATATGTGTAACTTTTACGTCAATTATATCCGATATAAAAAAGAATCAAATATGTATTACATAAATCTTACGTAATTCCGATCGCGTATCAGTTGTAGTAATGTTTATATTTTCAATAAATAAAATAAAGCTGAATGATAATTGTAGAATGTTTCAATTTTAGTGAGAAATGTGGTCAAAAATTAACCGGAACAAATACAATTCGAAATAAAAAAAAAAACGTGACGTTTACGCCCCGATTCCCGCCAAAGTCCGCAATATGTTATAGTTGCGTTCAGAAATCGTTGGTTGTCAATGTCAAACGTCAAAAACAAATTAAAAAGGTATTGTTTGAAACTTAATTTGATTTTTTAAATGAAACAATAGGCGCATGAGGACAAAATTTTTACGGATGAAACGCGTCACCAAGATGTGCAGCGTTTTTTATGCTCATTCGTTTGCAGTTTAGGCAGTTTGAATATTTACAAAATACATGTGGCATTTTAATTTGCCAATCGTCCTATAATCATTGAATATATTATTTTTCAGAAAATATAAAATAAAATAAAAATATTTCATAAATTTTAAATTCCAACACAAAATTCAATTATTAATTTAATTTTCTACACATTTACTCACCTTTTAAACAAACCATTAAAAACTATATTAAACCTAATCTGTCCAACCGTTCTCGAGGTTTAACGAGAAGTCGAATGGTGAGAGGCTTCGGTCGTGGATGGTTACCAAAACAAGCAAAGACGTGTCACCAAACAACAATATTACGTATCGGTCCGATGCTTGGAATTATTAAAAGATAAATCACCATTTGTTACATTTGTGGGCTATTATTTTAGAATATATCATCACTTACCATCAAGTGAAAACATAGTCCAACGCTATCATAAAAAAAGACAAAAGAAACAACGTAATTTGTTGACTTAGTATAGTTATATGAGTCTCAGTGCTGGGAGAAGTTGGCCTTGTTCAAGGTGAAAATAAGGTTTATAATTAACACCCACCACGCGCTTCTATTGCGGGATGGCGGCTACATATATCGTAGAATAGCTTCCGAATTTAATTTATGAAGGTTTCCTAACGATAAATAACTATAATTTGGCATTGAAGAAAACTTTGATCGGCTTATATTAAGCAGATGACAAATAGAAACAATTACAGATGAGATTCTGTTTGTTGATTTAATGAAATATGTTAATCTGAAAAACTACTCGTGGAGTTAGAAGAAAAGCCTACTTTTGTAAAATAAACTGTAGGATTCAATGTTAAAAGCTTTAGGTTGTATTAGAACGAGATATTCTTGGAAAAAATAAATAAAATGCCACTAAGACTATAAAAACTATTTATACATACATACATACATAGCATCACGCCTCATTCCCATAGGGGTAGGCAGAGACAACATCCTTCCACTTGCCACGATCCTTGCATATCTCCTTCGCTTCTTTCAATCTCATTAAATCTTTCATACAAGTTCGTCGGTTTAGAGTACTCTTGACCTGGCCGTTATTTAAAATGTCCTGGATTTGGTCCAGGAACGTTCGCCTTGGTCTTCCCCTTCCAACTTTCGCATTCACTCTTGACTCATAAATCCTTTTTGTCAGTCTCCTTTCATTCATTCTCTCTACATGCCCAAACCATCTAAGCATACCTTTCTCAATTTTAGTCACTACGTCTTCTTTTATACCACAACGTTCTCTTATCACACTATTTCTCACTCTGTCACTCAGTTTTAATCCACTCATGCTTCTCAACGCTCTCATCTCTACCGCATTTATTTTACTTTTGTGATTCTTCTGCCATACCCAACTTTCACTACCATACATAAGTGTTGGCACCAACACTCCAGCATGCACTGCCAGTCTAGCCCTTTGAGACACCATCTGGCTATTCATAAAAGCATGCAGAGCACCATTTACCATATTCCCTGCATTCACTCTCCTTTCAATATCACTTTCACATGTTCCATCTTTTGTAAATTTAGATCCCAAGTATACAAATTCTTTCACCTCTTCCACTTGTTCCCCATCTATCAAAATATTGCCATTCATCATAGATTCATCTCGTTCAAAAAGCATAACTTTCGTTTTGTTTACATTCACTTTCATTCCTTTCCCTTTCAAAGCTTCATTCATAATATTTAGCATCTCCTGTAGCTCGTTAGCGGATGACGCAAGTATTACTTGATCATCAGCGTAGAGTAAACATTTGATGAGTAATTCATTCATTCTTAACCCATACATACATTCTTTTAAATCTGTCAAACATTTATCCATGAAAAGGTTGAACAGCCATGGTGACGCAACACATCCCTGTCGAACACCTCTTTCGACAGGAAACCACTCCGTGTACGCTCCGTTTATTCTGACACAGGCACTAGAACCCTCATAGAACTATTTATATTTATATAAAATGATTCTGTGTTATCAATTTATTATATAAAAAGCCTACTTAATGAATAAGGAGGCATTTAAATTCTAAAAAATAAGACAAAGTCAATTGTAAATGTGAAATCGGAGACAAAATTTCATAAAACATCAAGTCACGTCAAGCTTTCTCTTTCCATATAAAAATCATTTTCTCTGTTAAATATTTATATCATAACTTTCAAATTATCAATAAACTATAACGATTTGATTTCACATTTTAACAATACATTCAAATCAAGGTAACCACGTTTTTACTATAACTTTTTTAATAACCTAAATTAATATGAAAAGATAATTGTAGTGTAACAAATTCGATTATCATAAAAAAGGTTATATTGTCAACCTTAAAAGATAAAGATGTGCTATTTTAAACTTTTTTGTACAATATTTAACGAGCAATAATTTCGTAATACATTGATTTTGCGTCACTTTGACCGTTTACGTAGCACAGTCTAAATAAGCTTTCAATAGGTTGAAATTTTTACAACATTTTTCATCGTTGCTCTGTTCCTGTTGATTCCTGAGATTAATCCATTCGAACAAACGTACTCTTCAGCTGTATTAATATAGATATATTCAAGTTTGTTTCCAAATAGATACTACAAATATTCCACCTACACTTTTTAAAACCCACTCAAAACTTTGCATACAATATTAATTATATGTAATGTTCCTAGAAGATGTTACGCATTAAATCTAATATATAAATACATAAAATGGATTATACCTATGTCCGTTATAGACTTTGAAATCATCCAACCGATTTGCTCCTAACCAGGCACATTGGAAAGGTAATATTGTGATGATGATTCTATTCCATAAAACTCACTAACTTACTCAATACGAGAGTCTTAAAACTGTTTCTGACCAATTTGATATGTATGCAATCTATGTCCGTTATAGATTTTGAAACCATCCAGCTGATTTGCTCCTAGCCAGACACATTAGTAAGGCAATATTGCGAATATGGTTTTACACCATAAAACTCACCAACGTACTCAATACGAGAGTCTTAAAACTGTTCCTGACCGACATGATATATATGTGCCTATTTCCATTATAGACTTTGAAACCATCCAACTGGTTTGTTCCTAACCAGACATATTAAAAAGGCAATATTGCGGATATGGTTTTACACCACAAAACTCACTAACCTACTCAATAAGAGAGACTTAAGACTGTTCCTAAACGAATGGATATATATGTACCTATGTCCGTTATTGATTTGGAAACCATCCAGCCGATTTGCTCCTAGCCAGACACATTAGTAAGGCAATATTACGAATATGGTTTTACACCACAAAACTCACTAACTTACTCAATAAGAGAGTCTTAAAACTGTTCCAAACGACTTGATATATATGTACCTGTGTCTGTTATAGACTTTGAAACCATCCAACTGATTTGTTCCTAACCAGACATATTAGAAAGGCAATATTACGAAGATGGTTTTACACCATTAAACTCCCTAACTAACTCAATACGAGAGTCTTAAAACTGTTCCTAAACGACTTGATATATATGTACCTATTTCCGTTATGTATTTCGAAACCATCCAACCGATTTGCCTCTTATCAGGCTCATTTAAAAGGCAATATTGCGCAGATACTTTTAAATCATAAAACTCACTAACTTACTGAATACGAGACTCTTAAAACTGAACCTGAACGACTTGATATGTATGTCCCTTTGCCCGTTACAGATTTTGCAACCATCCAACCGATTTCCTCCTAACCAGGCACATTAGAAAGGCCAAAAACTCTTCGCCATTAACTTCAAACTTAGCAGGGACTTGTTCAGCAATATAGACGGTTATTAAGCTTTACGTACTCGCTTCGCAAGGTCTTGGCTTCGATTCAGGCTGAAAAAATTTAGGAAATTACTTTTCTAAATTTTTCTGAGTGTAGACTGGTGGCTTCGGCCACATTTAGTTACCATTCTATCAGCAAAATCGTATTGCCAAGCAAAAAATCTTTGCATCCAGATACAATGCTGTATTCAAACTATAGGAGGAAAATTTACCTCATACTACGCAACTACGCTTCCATCTTAGGCTGTATCGTCACATTTAGTGCGCATGCTACAAATTGTCGACGCATGCGCGCTTGTTTTATATGGCAATATATTTTGCTGCGTAATCAAAATTTGTAATTTATTTGATTCTTAATTCTTACGATTCAGTTGAATTTATTGTCTTTAATTTATTGAAAATATGTTATTAAGTTATTGATACAATATCTAACTTTATTTCATATCGTTTTAGACCTTATCATTTACATTTTTTATCGAACTTTCGATCCCGGTCTGATGAAAGATTGTACACGCAGCAAGAGACGAAAGAACGGCATTGCCACCCGCGTCTTTAAATATGCTTTTAAAATTACAAAACTCCAAATTATCTAAACATATTATTATAGATAAGGAACTGACAATGAGTTTTATTCGTATTTGTGTCGTTATAGCATTGAATAATACGTCAATGAAGATTTGTATGTAGATTACGAACACAAACAACACTTAAGTGTCTATTAATGGAGTTTAGTCTCCATTTAAATGATAAGTAATCTCACGGACGTAATTATGGATAACATTAATAAATAATAGTTTTAAAAATACCTCAGAATAATGGTTAAACAATTTAATGCCCGGCATGTTACGTAATATAGCTTTTAAACTGCCTTTAATTGAGACAAAAATATATGATAGCCAAGTATACAAAGAAGCCGCTTACGCTGTATGTTTGCTTATATCTTTTAAACTATTCAATATATTTTAATGCAGTTTTAAACAATAGATAAAGTGGTTCAAGAGGAAAGTTTATATGTATAATTCATACATATTTTAGTTTCAGTAAAGCGGAAAAATTCAAACATTTGTAATATGTTGTAAAACATATTTTTATGCAATTAAAATTGCAAACGCTAGCTTAACCTTACGAGATATATCAAATTAATATTCTATAGAATTGAATATCGTAAAAAAATCTATAATAAAATCAACAACAGTATATATTTATCTCTAAACGATAACCTATTGTAACCATTTTTATCATTTACATATTACAAAAAATATGTGTTATTTGACAAGCTATTTTATACCATACAGTATTATTTATTAATAAATTAAATGCATTATATATGTTGTATATTTTATATAGATCAAATTTGCTATTAAGTGTGTTTCATTAAAATGGATATATTAGGAAATATCAGGGATTTAAAAAGCGCAGGAGGCTGGCGGGCTGTAGGTTTCGTTTCGGTTGGGCGCTTGGTTAAAACCTCTAATATAATTAATGGATATAATAGTTTATTAGTACTATTAGTTAGTTATTTTTATTGTAAATGCTACTAACTGTGATAAGCAATCACACGGACGTAGTTATGGACAGCATTAATAAATAACAAAAGGCTTATCTAAGCGCGCATATTAATTTGAACTGAGCGTAGGCAGTCGCAGATAATAATAAATATTTGTAGGAATGTTGGCTCAAGGTGAGCCAGGCTCTTCGATGTGAACTTGTAAGGAAGTCAGTCAGTTGCTGTGGAGGGGAAATGACCACAGGTGCGCCTTATTTAGTTTGTCATTAAGTTTCGTCAAAGCGAAGCGTTTTATATGATAATTTGACTGTCTACGTTTTAGACTTTTGAATTATTTATGCTGGAAACTAATAGTTTTGTTTGTAAAGGTATATCTTTGGTAGTAAAGTTGTAAATAGCCTCCCACAAGTGCAGACTCACATACCTGTAGATGCTAAAATGTATTAAGTATTGATTTGAGATATAAACGAAAAACGATCTCTTGCCCAGAGAGAAAGAGAAAAATCTCTAAAACTATCCACACAAGTGACTTTAAAATCGGTATACGTATTCCTTTTAATTCATAAATTGTTGTTTTTACTATATCCTAATAACTGCCTCATTGGTCTAGTGGTTAGCATGTTCGACTACTGATATGAGATCCTGGGTTCGAGTCCCGGGTAGCGCCAATTCAACAACCAATATTGAGTTTTCATTTAAGATTTTCTCAATATTTGCCCGAGGTTGGGAAGCTGGCGGTGTGATCTACCCCCGTGCCTCGGAGAGCACGTTAAGCCGTCGGTCCTGCGCCTGGTCTCTCTCCGGTCGTGTCGGATTTCCGTCACATCGGACTATGAGAGTGAAGGAATAGAGAGTACACTTGTTGTATACTATGCCTGCCAATCCGCAGTGGAGCAGCGTGGTGGATCTATGCTCTAAAAACCCACGCTCCTTGGAGTGAGGAGGCCTGTGCCCAGCTGTGGAACGTTAATGGGATTTTTTTCTCGCTCGGAAATGCTTTATGCACTCCGGATGAAGAGTAAACCAGGAGACCCACTAAAACCCAGTGGAACCCTCTTCATCCAGATGTTGGGGTCCAGATGACCGCTGACGCATTCAGCTCTGGCGCCCCGGATGAATCCGACTTAAGGGTTTAGTTTAGTTGAGGGAGAGCAGGCGAGCAAAATTGCGCCTTCTAGCGCTCTTCTCCTCCGGCGAAAGGGAGTAGCATCTGCCATAACTTCCCTTTGCTTGTTTAGTGACTCCTTTTGCAGGATGACAGCCTCGCAGAAGGACGTCACGGCTGTCCAACTTGACTCATCGCCAATCATAGCGCCCACAATGCTGGGGAGTGGGAGGTCACTCCCAATCAGCGATGCTGCTACTTACTTATGTGTAATGTAGACACATCTTCGCTATTTCACAGTTGTTCAGTTTGTGTACGGGTTTATTCCCAAATATGCGCGCCACGTAGCACATGTCGCCACACGTGTCGGCCTTGACTCCGTTTGAAAATCAGTAATTGATTGCATACTTTTGTTCAACTAAACAGCGGCCTGTCAGCCCTATAATGATTATTTATCCATTAACTATCAAACACCTGTGACTTTGTTCGCATATATTATGTTAAACGCAAAAAAATGCTACAGCTGCCATCGATTGATACGCGGGTTCTTGTTAACGAGTCATTGCTTCACTTGACACTGAATCAATAATGGAAAGCATCATCAGAAAACTACTATACTAGAGACAATTTTAGGATATTTGTAGCTTTCTACTGCCTCATTGGTCTAGTGGTTAGTATGTTNGTGTACTATGCCTGCCAATCCGCACTAGAGCAGCGTGGTGGGTCTATGCTCTAAAAACCTCGCTCCTCGGAGTGAGGAGGCCTGTGCCCAGCAGTGGGACGTTAATGGGCTGCTACTTTTAACTTTACTTACTGTAGCTTGCTAATCCACAATGAAGCAGCGTAGTGGGTCTAAGTTCTAAACATCCTCTCTCCTATGACTAAGAACGCTTATGCCCAACAGTGGGACGTTAATATGCTGCTATTTAAGTTTGTTTTACTTTATATATATGTCGAAGTGCAAGAGTCTGTGGATCGTTGGTCCGTGTGTAATAGTCTGTGGAACGCTGGCGCCATCTTTGTGTCGGCGTGGGGGCAGAGTCAATAAGTAGCGGTCCGGCCCGTCTCTCGGCAGTTCTCGAGTGGCGGTCGGCCGGAGTGGTCGACTATTGAAACTGTCGCGTTCCTAGCTTATTATTGTTAATGAGTTTGTATAAATTGATATCGGTAACATTAAGTGATTGAACATTATAATCTGAGTTAATTAATAAAGTGTTTGATTGCACCAAAATTACCCACGAACGCCCACAGTATACGAAATTGAATAATGGATCCCATTAATGACGATGACGGCGGAGAACGCCCCTGTGCTTTATGCTTCTCCGTTCTCTCTTATTCTCCGACATATATAACTGGAACATAGCTCTAAAATAAGGCTACTTTTGTAGAAATTTAATTGCGTATTTCCTCTTGTTTTTGTTATGTTTTAGTGCGATAAAGATTTTCTTTCTTTAAAAGTGACACTATTTAAATTTACAATCAATTCTGACGTGACAAATAATCGTCGTTAATTTTTCTCCGTTATCACAATTATTTCGATTAACAAACAGTTGTATCTGCTCTATAAATAAATCGGTGACATAAAAGTGACTGCCTCATTGGTCTAGTGGTTAGCATGTTCGACTACAGACATGAGGTCATGGGTTCGAGTCCCGGGTCGGGCCAATTCAAAAATCAATATTGAGTTTTCTATTAAGATTTTCTCAATATTTGCCCGAAGTTGGGAAGTTGGCGGTGTGATCCACCCCCGTGCCTCGGAGAGCACGTTAAGCCGTTGGTCCTGCGCCTGATCTCTCTCCGGTCGTGTCGGATTCCCGTCACATCGCACCATGAGAGTGAAGGAATAGAGAGTGCACTTGTGTACTATGCCTGCCAATCCGCAGTGGAGCAGCGTGGTGGGTCTATGCTCTAAAAACCCTCGCTCCTCGGAGTGAGGAGGCCTATGCCCAGTAGTGGGACGTTAATGGGCTACTACTTACTTTTTTTTTTACTTATAAAAGTCACTAAAAGATACCTCTGTTAACTAATAATGAATACCAGATTCAACTAAATGATGGCCTGGTTTTGCTTACATATTCTGACTACAACTATGTAATGCTTGGTTTATATTTGTTATTACTTCGCAAATGCGAAGTGCCGAGCTTGCAGTTTGCATACAGATTAAAGCACAAATAAACTGGACACGTAATGCATGTCGAAACACGTGGACCTTGGCTCGGATGGGAATTATATTTCGAGGACCACGGTTTAAACGGATGCTTTGGTAATAATCGATGAGTATACGAAATTATACGTTCCCACGGTTTCAAAAAGTAGATATATTTGGTTATAAATAAAAAAAGGGTAAGTAACAGTTTCTTAACGTCCCATTGATGGGCTCAGGTTTCTTCTATCATAGGAGAGAGGGTTTTTACAGCATAGAACCACCACGCTGCACTATTGCGGGTTGAAGGCAAAAATATAAATATTATAAATGCGAGAGGGAATTAGTGTGAGATTATAGGCCACCTTTTTCGCTAACAACTTTTAAGGAAACCCCTATATGTTAGTAATTTAAATAAAGCTTTGTGAAAGCTCATGAAATGCAATAGATAGTAAGTAAGTTGCAGCCCATTAACGGCCCACTGCTGGGCACAGGCCTCCTCACTTACATGAGAGAGGGTTTTAGAGCATAGATCCACCACGCTGCTCCAGTGCGGATTGGTAGGCATAGTACACAAGTGCACTCTCTATTCCTTCACTCTCATAGTCCGATCTGACACGACCGGGGCGCAGGACCGACGGCTTAACATGCTCTCCGAGGCACGGGGGTGGATCACACCGCCAACTTCCCAATTTCAAGCAAATATTTAGAAAATCTTAAAAGAAAACTCAATATTGATTTTTGAATTGGCCCGACCCGGGTCTTGAACCCACGACCTCATGTCTGCAGTCGAACATGCTAACCACTAGACCAATGAGGTAGGCAATACATAATACTACTACATATATGTGTAACGCGCTATCCTCATAGTACGTTCATTATAACGAAGCAACCATTTATACTTTACGAAATCACCTAAACTATATATTGAATTGACTGAAAAAGAGTAACTTTTCGCAAAGTAGACGCTCACTTGGACCGTGGTAATCAAAAAATGTGGTGTGGCTGTGTTATCGACTCGGCCGTTTGTTAAACATGAATACGTCTTGTAACGGGGCTTCCCCCTCCGCCGCACGCGATGTGCTACAGTCTTAACTTGAAGTAATAAATTTTTTGATCCTTCAGCTATCAAGTGGTATCATTGAATTTTGGATGCAGGTGATATATATGTAGCTACAACACCAAACTGTATACCCTAAATTTGTTAGCACTAGTTTTCCTCAACGTATAACATAACAGACAAAGTGCCCATCAGATTTGTTTTACAATCCCGTAAAAGAATTAGCATCCAGAAGGCTTCGTTAATTATTATTCAAATGCCAACTGCAACTCATATTGTGTGTTTGTCCATTCTGTTACGTGATCTATTTGCTTTGATCTTGGACATTTGCATAATCCGCATACCTCTCTGTTTCGCAATACCACCGGAATTTGTGTAACGAGCTTTCTCTCTAATGACAATTTCCTTTATGGATTGATTTTGTAAAAAAATAATATTACGTCATTTAACTTGTAAAACCTGTACTTTACTGTACTACAATATACTCGCTGGTGCGGTGGTGTGAATACTCGCTTTGATAGCAGAGGTCCTGGTTTCTAATTTGTTTAAGTCTGGATTGGAGGCTTCGGCCGTGGCCAGTTACCACCCTATCGCCAAGCTAGAGATTGTGTACCGGTACGATGCTGAGTAGAAACCATAAGAGGTGAATGTCTCTTAAAAGATTACCTCGCTTCCATCTTAAACTGTATCATCACTTACCAATAAGTGTCATCAAACTCAGACGCATTAAGCTTCTATTATAACAAAGTAATGTTAATCTAAAACTATAGAAAAACATTAACAAAGTTACTTGGAACAACAGTAATTATAAGAAAACTAAACCTCCTTAGTGCCTTTGACAATATAAATTTTAATGTAACCTCCTTAGTGTGTTTGAATATATAAACTTTTCTAATGTAAACTCCTTAGTGCTTTTGACCATAAAAACTTTTCTAATGAGCTCCTTAATACTTTTGATAATACAATTTCTTTTAATGTAACCTCATTAGTACTTTTGACAATATAAACTTTTTTCAATGGAACCTCCTTAGTGCTTTTGATAATATATAGTTTTTTAATGGAACCTCTTTAATGCTTTTGACATAATTGTCAGCGATTGACAATTACGTATATATATTCTATACACGTGTGTGTGTCAAATACATGGTAGTAATATTCATTGATTTCATAAATATATAGATATTTATTAAAAAAAGTGAAAGTTGACCATGTATACGTAGGGCACGTCGAAATATTTCATATTATTGTACCATAAGGTAAATTTTATAATTGTATAGTCTATGATTCACGTCCGCAGGGCGTTGGCTAAGGTTTTGCGTAATACAGTATGTCACAGAGTATGCATTGGTTTTTAATTATGGCGATGTAGGAACTGTGCTATATTAATACCTTCTTAGAATTTAATACTAGGTATTTTTATATAAAACATACATATAAATAACATTGAAGTGACTCTTCGTAATGTCAAAAGAATGTTTTTTTATTTATACTATTGTATATTGTCTTGCTCAAAATTTAAATCGATATTGAAATATTATCTTATTAATCCAATCTCGTTAAAATTTTGCACACCTAGGGAGAAAAATAGGGGTTTTTGTCCCGTGAAATTTTGTTATGATAAACAAGGGTGAGAAAGCACTACTTTTCTCCCGTGCTGCGAATGCTGTTTCGAGTTAAGTTTTCAGTTAAAAATTTAACTAGTACATCGTACTCTTGAACGCCTGCGCCATGGGAATTTAACCGGGAGGAAACAAGGCGCTTTCGTCCCGCATACAATGGCCCAAAAGGGAACTTTGCATCCCGCATTTAGAAAAACATTTTTTTTTCAACTTGTAGTGAATGTTAATACAGTTTCTTCAAATATTCATTAATTATATTTAAACATATTTAATTACTAATCGTAGCTGCGAAAAATTGTAAAGCGTAATGTCCACGGACAGGGCCGAAAATCAAACTTTTCATCCTGCAGTAAGAATAAAAGATTTTTTACTATTTAGTGAGAAGCTCGTGTTAGATGACGCAGTAATGGCCTTTAATTTTATTATTTGTTTATTAATATATATTTATAATAAAACTTTTGTATATATAATATGTTTTTCAATTGCTTTAATATTTTATTTTCACTTTATAAAAGGTATACAATCAGGTTTTCTCGTCATGCAGCTTCCAACTCAATGTTTCATAAGATCGAAATTATCTGTGGTATTTGAATTTATCTTTTATTACAAGGTTGAATTAAAATATTATCGAAAAGATAATCAATTTGTTTGTGTTAAATTTAGTTAGAAATTTGTTATTATTATTAAAATTAAGGATGTGAACACGATCGATGGAAGACCCAGTCATGGGAAAAGGGATTTCAGGGATAAGTGGTCTATCCAAAGTTCTATCTGTGACTTCTTTTTTGGGGCATAAATTTAATAAATCTATACTTAATGTACTAATTTCTTACAGTTTTTTTTATATATTGTAAAAGTTATTCTGTGATTCGTGGCAAAGACGAATGCATCAAATCAGTGATCATTAAAATCGGTCAAGTTGGTTTTGAGGTTTAAATCAATTAATTGGATTTGAGTTATAAATGCTGTAATCAAAGTGAATTCAATTTTATATATTTATTACTTTCTGTACACCACAAAAAACAAAATAAAACAAATATCTGGCTAACGTAAGAAGGCAGAGTACAAAAGGCGGTCTTATCACTCGATAGCGATATCTACCAGACAACATTTGGTTTAGGAATAGTTGTAGCAGAGAAAATTCAGATTTCGAAATCAATAATTTAAATTTGAGTTATAAATGGTTTAATCAACGTAAATTCAATTAATTGAATTTGAGTTATAAATGGTGTAATCAATATGAATTCGATTTATTGAATATGAGTTATAAATGAAAGAATTCAATCAATTGAATTTGAACTTGCGTTATAAATGGTTTTATCAAAATTCCATTAATTGAAATTGAGTTACTAATGGTGTAATTAACGTGAAATCAATTAATTGAATATGAGTTATAAATGATGTAATTAACGACAATTCAATCGATTGAATTTGAATTTGCGTTATAAATGGTTTAATCAATGTGAATTCAATCAATTGAATTTGAATTTGCGTTATAAATGGTTTAATCAATGTGAATTCAATCAATTGAATTTGAATTTGCGTTATAAAAGGTTTGATCAATGTAAATTCAATTAATTGAAATTGAGTTATAAATGGTGTAATCAACGTGAATTTAATGTGAATTTGAGTTACAAATGGTGTAAATTCCATAATTTAAATTAATTGATTTTGAGTTACAAATGGTGTAATTAACGTGAAGTCAATTAATTGAATATGAGTTATAAATGATGTAATCAACGAAAATTCAATTAATTGAATTTGAATTTGCGTTGTAAATGGAGTAATCAACGTGAATTCATTCGCCTACCCAAATTAAATAAAAAATGGTACTGAATTATGTCTGTCTATAACAGAGATAAATATAGTTTTTATTACGTTAGACTATAAAATAAAAAAGATACTTAACATCAATTCACTTAAATATAATTTTTCTTAAGGTTTTTACGACTTCCTTCAATTATGTAAGCAATTAAGGAAACCTGTGCATACTAAGCATTATGAAAGGAAATAATTACGAGTTTCAGAATTAATGTGTTGGATTTAAATAAATTTCAATAAAGTGATATTTTATATGGCATAATTTTGTTGAAATTTGAATATTTTTTATCTCCAGCTTATCTGAATATGTAATTGTGAAAATTATTAACATAGGATAGAAATGAAAGTTTCATTTCGTAATACAATATATACATTTTGCCTTTTTTTTTCATATTTCTATTATTACAGTATACTTTTAGCTTTTTAAACACAAAGGTTGTCTGGAAGAAGTCGGTATTTAGCAATAGACCGCCTTTGTAGTAGATTGATTTTTATGATACTTGTAAGATTCTCTGATATAAACATGTCATTTATTAATGTTCAATAAAGTAGTAGCCCTTTAACGTCCCACTGCTGGGCACAGGCCTCCTCACTCCGAGGAGCGAGGGTATTTAGAGCATAGACCCACCACACTGCTCCACTGCGCATTGGCAGGCATAGTACACAAGTGCACTCTCTATACCTTCACTCTCATAGTCCGATGTGGCGGAAATTCCGAGATCAGGCGCAGGACCGACGGCTTAACGTGCTCTCCGAGGCACGGGGGTGGATAACACCGTCAATTTCCCAACTATGGGCAAATATTGAGAAAATCTTAATAGAAAACTCAATATTGATTTTTGAATTGGCCCGACCCGGGACTCGAACCCAGGACCTCATGTCTGTAGTCGAACATGCTAACCACTAGACCAATGAGGCAGTTGTTAATGTATACTATGCCTAAAAACAATATCACGTATTTATTTCTAAAACTTTCTATGTCACGTATCAAAATAACACTTGCCGCAATATTATAAATACAAAAATAAACAAACAAAAATGAACTGTGACGCAACAACGCGTCAGGTTACACGAACTGAGATGAGAGAAAGCCGTTTTCTCTCCGCTCTTGGGATGCTGAGATCTTTAGAGCGTTTAGAAGCGATAGTCCGTGTTTAAATCCATCAAAACACTAGTTGTATCGTGCAACTTTGTCTGCGTACACAGAAATGTGGAAATTATACAACTATTTGTTGATGATGTCTCGATAAAAAAATATAGTAACATTATATTTTTTTTGTTCCAGGTGTTTCCAGCTGTATAGAAGAGTTGAAATAAATTACAATGTAAAGAAGTCAACATCGAGTTTTGAATTGTATAATAAAACAACTGTACCCTTGTGTTTTAATTATTTTCCACCTAATACCCAATAATCTACAGAAATTACACTAATGTTACTACAGTGACAGCGTGACAGTTCAGTCACATTCAATACCCATAATATAGTGCTTCATAATGATCAATCTATGCTTTTCGAGGAGGAAAATTTAAAGAAACATCTACTTTGACAGTATTCGTAATTCGCTTATAGCAGGGGTCATCAAGCTTTTCTTATAGCAAGGCCTCAGATGTTATAAGGATATTGGTGATGGCCACAAAAGGTACGAGCATATTGATACGGGCCACAAATGTTATGAACATATTGGTGCGGGCCACTAATGTTATAATCATATTGGTCCGGGCCACAAATGTTATGATCATATTGAAGCGGGCCGCCAATGTTACGATCATATTGGTGCGGGCCACAAATGTTGTGAGCATATTGATACGGGCCACAAATGTTATGAGCATATTGGTGCGGGCCACTAATGTTATAAGGATTTTGGTGCAGGTCACAAATGTTGTGATCATATTGTTCCGGGCCACAAATGTTATGATCATATTGTTCCGGCCCACAATTGTTATAATCATATTGGTGCGGGCCATAAATGTTATGATCATATTGGTGCCGGCCACAAATGATATGATCATATTGTAGCGGGCCACCAATGTTATAAGGATTTTGGTGCGGGCCACAAATGTTATAATCATATTGGTGCGGGCCATAAATGTAATGAGCATAATGGTACGAGCCAGAAATGCTATGATCATATTGGTGCGGCCCACAAATCTTATGAGGATATTGTTACTCTCATTTTAACTTCAAGCTCTTGCCTGTGCGGACCACTAGTTGTCGACCCCTGACTTCTACAGTAAAAAAGCGAAATACACAATTAATACAGTAAATAAAAACTTATAATGCCATTTTTAATAAGATATCACAATCGGTTTTAGATTTGCCTCCACATAACTTTAAGAAATATGTCAGATGCAAAAAGTAACCGCTGAGTTTCTTGCCGGTTTCTTCTCAGCGGAATTAACTTTCCAAACCGATGGTAGATGTGTTACCAACGGATAGACTAACAGCGATTCAAAAGGCCATTTTAATAGGCCTTAATGTAATTAAATTTGTATTTCACGTCACTTTCCCCGAATTACTTCGACATTGCCTTCGATGTAAAATGAAATATACAAAAAGCCTTTTCAACAGTTAAAATGCAAGAGTTTTTTTTTATCAAAATCGAAACAGTAGTTTTTGTTTGTTCGAAAAACCACTCGGAATAAATTCTTGATGCAATTCGTTTGCAATGAACAGATACAAGATAAATCTGTGGGTAATGTCCGTTTGTTTATAATATAAAAAATTAAGAGAGTAATAATTGTAAGATATTTAAAAGTAAGTAATAAAGTAAACACTTATAAATCCTTATATATAGATTATAAATTTTAAATAATAACTCATTTATTTTGGGTGCAAGCTTGAACCCATAAATTTACGAGTTATCTAACTACCAGACTGTAAGGTATATGTAAATATACGTATATTTATATTAGAATCGATATACATCTCATATTCCAACGAGATCTGGAACTACGAGGGTGACACTACAGGGAACAGCAGGTAAATATATAACTTAATTATCGCACAGAGTCATCACGATTTCTCAAAAGCTATACACCCGACTAAGTTGAAATTGGGCAAACTGATAACTTGTGCAATGTAGATGCTTACTAAGAACAGATTTACCCATATTCCAACGGGATCAGAAACTACGAGGGTAATACTGTAGGTAACAGCAAGTACATATACAAATGAATCATCTCACTGACTCATCACGATTTCTCAAAAACTATACACCTGGTTAACTTGAAATTGAGCAAAGTGATAACTTGTGTTATGTAAATGTTCACTAAGAACGGATTTCCCCATATTCCAACGGGATCAGAAACTACGACGGTAAAACAGTAGGTAACAGCAAGTACATATACAACTGAACCAAGTCACAGACTCATCGCGATTTCTCAAAAACTATACACCTGATTAACTTGAAATTGAGCAAAGTAATAACTTGTGCAATGTAGATGCTCACTAAGAACGGATTTCCCCATATTCCAACGGGATCAGAAACTACGAGGGTTACACTCTAGGTAACAGCAACTACATATACAACTGAATTATCTCACTGACCCATCGCGATTTCTCAAAAACTATACACCTGGTTAAATTGAAATTGAGCCAAGTGGTAACTTATGCGATGTTGATGCACAATCAGAACTGATTTCCTCTATATTATTACGTAATTGCGAATTACTCGGGCTAGAACTGTGAGCACAGCTAATATAATAAGCCAAATTACTTATCATGATTTCCCAAAAACTATACTCTCCATTGATTTGAAATTTAATACAATCGATGTTCATTGAGAACGGAGAACCTTAGGGCACAGCTGGTTCAATATAGCTTTATCAAAGTCCTAATATTGAAAGCTTCATCTACATAAAGGTGCATTGCGTCATGTAGTATGAAATATAAGAGCCTTTATATCGTTAATAGGTTTTATTATCTCACTAATTGCTAGTTTACAGCACTTAATAAATTGCAGAACATCACTCCGTATACATTACCTCATAATTGATTGCAATACCATATCAGATTATTAAAGAGGACGAGTAGTTTATACAAATGTAAGTTTCTTTGGTAAAATTACTTGGGATCTAAATTTACAAAAGATGGAACATGTGAAAGTGATATTGAAAGGAGAGTGAATGCAGGGNGCGAAAGTTGGAAGGGGAAGACCAAGGCAAACGATCTGGACCAAATCCAGGACATTTTAAATAAGAGCCAGGTCAAGAGTACTCTAAACCGATGAACTTGTATGAAAGGTTTAATGAGAATGAAAGAAGCGAAGGAGATATTGAGGGATCGTGGCAAGTGGAAGGACGTGGTCTCTGCCTACCCCCAAGGGAATGAGGGGTGATGCAAGATATTTCTACTTGATTGGGTGGCTTCGGTCGTGGCTAGTTACCACTTTACCACCAAAAACGTGCATGCAAGTATTTTGTTACTAAATTGTGTAGTAGATTACTCTTAACAGAATAAGGCATTACTATTTTTTTAAACTCTATCATCACTTACCATCACATGAAACCACAGTCAATCACTAAAAAATATACCCTTATATAACATTAAGTAAATTTTGATCTTAATAACTGATAGAACCGAAATCTACAAAAAGCTACCTAAATATAGTCCGAAGCTCAAGCTTTATATTTAATTTTTTTATAGTTAGAATTATGTCAGAAGTGAAACTTCTATGGCGAATGAACTTTTAAGTCTTATTTATATTTATACAAATGTAAAACTTTAGATTTCCGAGACTAAGAGGGCGGGGAAAAGGAAGATTTGTAGGGAATTTAATTGTCATTAAAATATTAAAAGTGTCCAAAATTAATAGAAATAATTTATTAAAATCTCAAATGACGAATAGTAAATAGAAATGTCACGTGTTTTTTGTCAATATTAGAAATTGTTAATTAAATTTTCTAGAGATAACAACAAACCATTGAAAAACAAAAATGAATCAGTTACAAAGTGACCGTTACTAACGGTGCGTGTGTCGCATCGAAGGTCGTTAAGTTTTTTTGTGGTATTTCATAAACTGTAAGTGTTTATTAGTGGTTATTGTATTTTTCATTATATAAGTGATGTGAATAACAATGAAAACCCTTGAGGTAAGTATTATTTTTAAAGATATGAGCCTATAAATACAAGACGGACTTTTTTCACTATCTCAAAGTTTACCGCAACATGACACTACATTAGAGTCTTAATTTAATAAGCAGAAAATGACATTGTATAGTTTAACTATTGGCAAATATAAAAATTATAACATTTTGTAATCTTCCATGAACATTTAAGTCCCAAGAGCCACTTTAGCGTCACTCGACCCGCGGGGCAGGCGACTGTATTTCACTCGATTTACGTCGGAAAGATTACTCATTATTTTTTCTCTTTTTTTGGACATGTTACTTGGCAAAAAATGGTTTATTTGGAAGAAGTAAATTGCCTCTCATTAGATTAACGCGCTTCCATCTTAGACTGTATCATCAGGTTTGATCACAGTCCAGATAATCTGCATTAAAAAAAGAACCCTTTCCTATGAATGGTAAGGCCTGTGCCCAGTTCATTTAGATACAGTTTAATAAACAATACAATTCTCGTATCGTAAAGGTGACCGCCAAATGTCAGGAAGTTTTTTTTTTAATTAAAGACCCTGACCCTGTTGTACTCGTAATACTGTATGTAATGAGTCAGTAAAAAAAACAACGTGCATACCAAATATCGAGGATTGTTTATCAAAACTACACAATCTATAAAAAAAACGATCTGATTTCGATGTAGTATCTTAATAAATATTTAAATACATACATGTTTATATTTTTATGGGATTGGGACACCTACACAGGTGAAAATATAGGGGAAGGTGGTATGTAATGATTCCCTAAAGGGCAACTAATACCCCCTTAATTCGGTTCAGTAGTTTTTGCGTGAAAGCGCCACAGACAGAGTTACTTTGGCATTTATAATATTAGTAAGGATAGAGATTATTATTTTACATTATTGAGCGTAAAACTTTTACAAGCTTAGGGAGTTATATGTATATATAACGAATTAGCTGTCTAAAGAATACGTTTCGAGCTTTTAGCTCTAAAAATGATATTTTGCTAACCATTTTCGTGTTAAAAAGTAGCCTAAGACCTTTCTCAGACTCTAGATTAATGAATTTCATTTAAATCGGTTCTGTAATTTAAGCGTGAAAGCGCGACAGACAGACAGAGTTATTTACACCCTTTAAGGTAAAACTTTTATAAGCTTAGGATGTAATATCAGGTGTCACAGGGGCCGAGGACCGAGGGGCGCGGGGGTTATGTCAATCGGTAGCCTGACTCATCCTACACGCAGTTCAGATTTAACCAATAAACCGACTTCAGTGGAGCATTTGTAAGAAAATATCCATCACGAAATGACAGCCACCACCTGCCGAGCTATAAGTAATTTTACCGTTTGATTAAACCAGTGCCGAGAACGCGAGAGTCTACATTTAGACGATATTATTTTTAAGAAATAAATCCCCAAAAAGTGTATTTTATTAATATAATAAACATTTTTCTATATATGGCTTACTTACTTATATAAAAAATTTCTTTTGAGACACCCTGTATTTATTTATATCAAATCAAGACCTAAAAAATAAGTTCCAAACTTCCAGTCCTGAAAACGATGGTTCTACCATACTTTGTCCTTGAAATTTCATCTAAATCTGTTAAGTACTTTTACAGACAGACAGAATTACTTTCATATTTATATTTCAAGGGAATACAACGCAGGGAACAGCTAGTTTATAAAAATAAAGATAAATATACCGAAGTCTTAGTTATTTTAAAAATAAAACCGACAAATATCAACACATTGAATTCAAGGTGAATATCATTACTGTATCATATGATATTATCATAGATATCGTAATAGTTTAATAGTAATGTGTCGGATCATTAGTTCCACGAATCCTATTTGTACTTAATCATTATTATATGTAATAACTACGAGGTCAATTGCTCAATACAACGGATATGAGAACACGGACTTTTGATGAGTCTATAAAAGATAAATTGGATTTTCGGACAAAGTAACACAAAAAGCTTTCGTTTTATATAAGCTTTACACAGTATAAAATGAAGAACCCTTGGTTTGTTGCCTTATATCTTTTAAAGTATTTAACGTATTTTAATATAGTTAACAACAATGGATAGAGTATTTTAAGAGGAAGGTTTGTATATATAATACATAGATATAATAGTTTTAGTAAAGCCGAAAATTTCATAGATTTGCAATGTGATGTAACAAACCTTTTTTATGCGCTTTAATTGCAAATGCTGTCTAAATCTTAAGAGATAGATCAAATCAATGTATAATGGAATTGTATATCTTAAAAAGGTCTATAAAAAATCCAGGGTGGTATATATTTATCTCTAAAGAATATTCCACAGTAACCATTTTTATCTTTTACATATTACAAAAAAATGTACTATTTACCAAGCCATTTTATACAATCTATTATTATTATTTAACCAATAAAAAAAAATAACATGCGTTGTTTATTTCATGTAGATCGAAATTCCTCTTACTGTATTCAATTAAAATGGATATCTTAAAAGATATCAGAGATTTAAGAAGTGAAGGCACACCGACTGGTGGCAAAATTATATAAAGAAGAAATGTGTATTTAAAATGGTTTAATTTAATATTTTTATTTTAATTATTTAATTTAATACTTTTGTCTACGTAATATTTTAATAGTGTAGCTTAAAATTAGATAATAATATCTATACTGATATTATAAAGCTGAAAAAATTGTTTGTTTGTTTATATCTCGGGGGCTACTGGTTTAAATTGAAAAATTATTGAAGTGTTATATAGCTTATTTATCGAGGAAGGTATTATGATATATAACATTACATTACATCAACAGGATCGGAGAATTAATGGAAAATGTTGCACAACATACATACATAGCATCAGGCCTCATTCCCATAGGGGTAGGCAGAGGCCACGTCCTTCCACTTGCCACGATCCTTGCATATCTCCTTCGCTTCTTCCAATCTCATTAAACCTTTCATACAAGTTCATTGATTTTTGGAATTGGATTTGGTCCAAGAACGTTTGCCTTCTGGTCCATCTCCTTTCATTCATTCTCTCTACATCCTCAAACATACCATTCTCAATTTAGTCACTACATCTTCTTTTATACCACAACGTTCAAATACTATATTTATTTTTTGTGGTTAAACAGATGGACTCTAGGGTTAAGTATGTAGCAGCCCATTAACGTCCCACTGCTGCGTACAGGTTTCCTCACTCATAGGAGAGAGGGTTTTCAGAGCATAGGCCTATATTCCTTCACTCTCATAGTCCAATGTGACGGTGATCCAACACGATCGGAGAGAGATCAGGCGCAGTACCGACGGCTTAACGTGCTCTCCGAGACACGGGGGTGGATCACAGCGCCAACTTCCCAACTTCGGGCAAATATTGAGAAAACTCAATATTGATTTTTAAATTGGCCTGACCCGAGACTCTAACCCAGGACCTCATGTCTGTAGTCGAACATGCTAACCACTAGACCAATGAGACAGTTATATAAACTCTAGGGTTATTATCCTAGTATTTAAACAATATTTTGAGAGTTACTATATCTCATGGGAGGACAGGATATCATAACGAGTAAGTCTTGGGTAAAACGGGAGTGCCGAGCCTCACTGCAGTTCTTAAACAAAGACGTTGGCTTGGGTACGTGCAGAGGGTGGATCCAACTCGATTGCTTAAACAGGGTTTCTTGTCGCAAAAAGATCCGTATGGTTGTATTTCAAATGCCTGCAATTGGAAGAAGCACGAAGAGTAAAGGTATCCACGCACAACAAGATATGGTTTAAGGTACTGAGAAGCCGATGGAACAGAAGACACACACTCTGCAGGGCAAAGTAAGATAACTAGCAGCTTATTAATGTCCCACTGCTGGACACAGGACTTTTCACTAATAAGGAGAGGGTTTTTAGAGCACAGACCAACACTCTGCTCCACTGCGGATTGCATGTACAGTATACATGTGCACTCTCTACTCCTGCACTCTCATAGTTCGATGTGACGGCAATTTGACACGATTGATGAGAAATTAGGGCCGACGGCTTATCGTATTCTCTGTTCAAGTTCCCAACTTCGGGAAAAGAAAACTCAACCTGTTCAGAACTTAGGACCTCATGTCTGTCCACTACTAGACTAATTAGGAAACTGCAGTGTCTAACGATTTGTCAAGAAAGATTAAGGCTCATGAGGGTTTCCAGGGTCGATATATTGTTGTGTAATTGGAAATCTTGTGTTTATGATTCAGATGAAATAGTATTTCTTTTCTTGTGTCCCCGATGAGTTATTAAGTCACATGATATTGTGCAAGATGGAATTGCGATATAGAATCTGAGTAACTATAGGCCAGTCACGAGTCGTCTGCTCTCACTTCGCCATATTTGTTTTATTGTAAACAATTTAGGACGTGACTTATTGGAAAACAAATATTTAAAAAACGTACTATAATTTGAAGGAGTGAATCAAGTAGGCTTAAAAAGCACTGTTAATCGTCAGTTATACCAAGTTGATTCCACTGAGAAGAAACCGGCATAAAACTCAGCGGTTACTCCTTCAAACATGGTTTTATATGTTACAATGTGTAATATTCTATTTTAAAAAGGTCGATAAAAAATCCAGGGTGGTATATATTTATCTCTAAAGAATAATCAACAGTAACCCTTTTTATGTGTAAGTTGTTGTTTTCTTGCCCTTATCCCACTAGGTGGGGTCGGCACAGCATGTTTTCTTTCGCCACTTCACTCTATCCGCTGTCATTTCTACATTCACACCATTTATACACATATCCTCTTTCACACAATTCATCCACACTTTTTTTTGGACGACGGCCGGCCCTGCCGCTTACCATCATATTTAGATCCCTCTTACATACATGGCTATCCTCCCTTCTCATTACATGTCCATACCAGGCTAACCTTCCACTCCTTAACTTCTCGGTCACTGGTGCTACTTTCACACTTCCTCTAATATACTCATTCTTAATCTTATCCAATTTTGTCACTCCACACATCCATCTCAACATTCGCATCTCCGCTGCATGCAATTTCCTTTCATTCTCCCCTTTGGTGGCCCAGCATTCTGATCCATACAGGATGACAGTTCTTACGATCGTCTTATAAATCTTCCCCTTTAGTTTAAGGGGCACTCTGGCATCGCAAATTGTTCCCGAGACCTGCCTCTACTTCAACCAACCTGCATTTATCCTGCTAGTAACATCTCGGTCCATGCCGCCGTCGTTTTGGAAGATAGAGCCGAGGTAACGGAAATCTGAGCAAACTCGTAAAACCCTTTTTATGTGTAAGTGAAGATGGTTAAAAAGGGACTCTCGACTGAGTTTGTTGTAGGTTTTTCTCGGAACAGGACGTGAAGGAACGTTCGTAAGTTTAGACTCTTAAGTCGTTCTTTCATATAATCATCACGACTGTATTCAAATGTGCTTTAAAAGCCTACTAGGATAAGAATTTCTGAGTGTGAATTTACGTTAAATAGACATTCACAGAGATTTCGCAAAAGCAATACAATTTAGTACTCCACATTTATAACCGCGTTCAAGAGAAGGGCAAATACTAAATTACTACAAGTTTGGATATTAGCCGAGTAAGGACAAAGCGGTCATTGCTAGGCCGAATACTAATGAAGATATATACATACATAGAAAATAGTCATTACATAATGTACACGTTAAGTAACTTGTGTATATCATATGTGTACTAAACTATATATATAAAAATCAATTGCTGTTAGGTAAATTAGCTAAAATTCGAGATCGGCTAGACTAATTTGGATATTTTGGTTTTGAATTATTCGTGGAAGTCCAGATAAGGTTTAAAAGGTCTGTCAATATTAAAAAAAATGCTTGGAATATCGGATTCCCGTCACATCGGACTACGAGAGTGAAGGAATAGAGAGTACAATGCCTGCCAATCCGCAGTAGAGCAGCGTGGTGGGTCTATGCATTACAAACCCTCTCTCCGTTGAGTGAGGAGGCCTGTGCCCAGCTGTGGGACGTTAATACACAACCATAGTACACAAGTGCACTCTTTATTCCTTCAGTCTCATAGTCCGATGTGACGGGAATCCGACACAACGGGAGAGAGATCAGGCGCAGGACCGACGGCTTAACGTGCTCTCCCAGGCACGGGGGTGGATCACACCGCCAACTTCCCAACTTCGGGCAAATATTGACAAATCGTAATAAAAAACTAAATATCCATTTTTTTATTTAGCCCGACCCGGGACTCGAACCCAGGACCTCATGTCTGTAGTCGAACATGCTAACCACTAGACCAATGAGGCAGGCAACATACATAGGGGGTTTTAAATCCCCCCCTTCGATTTTGGAAAATGTTAATCTAAAATGAAGCTTTAAATGTCTGTTCTTCCTTCTTTTGTACAACATAGTTTCAGTCTAATAAGATTCGTTTCAAATTAAACTTGTTTAGTTATTTCCAAGACAAATGTTGTAATGTGACCCTCCAGTGTTTTCAAATGTTTATGTAATTATCAGATTTCCCAATCACACAAAAACATACAATGTCAAGATTATAATACAAAGGTCAATTGAGAAAACGTTATAAAAACAACGACAAAGCATCCATTATTCGCTGTTGGAAAAGCTTAAAAATCTTTACGATTGCATTGTTTGCAAGCATAAGAAGTGAAACAATGATAGAGGAGAGCAGAGGGGATGAAAAGGTATATTTTACGAAACATAATGACCTGACATCCCGTATATTAGCTGTATAATAACTTCATATGTTATTAAACAACTACCATATCTATATATTGCCCATAGATTACAAGGGGTAGTGCACAATAACAATATATTTAAAAAATTATGTGAAAGTAATTCTTTAATCCCATAAAAACCATCATATAGAGTATTTACGATTATTTGTCAATCGCTGTCAATTATGTCAAACGCCATAAGGTTACTTTGAAATAGTTTATATTGTCAATTATGTCAAACGCCATAAAGTTACATTAAAATAGTTTATATTGTCAATTATGTCAAACGCCATAAAATTACATTAAAATAGTTTATACTGTCAATTATGTCAAACGCCATAAAGTTACATTGAAAGAGTTTATATTGTCAATTATGTCAAACGCCATAAGGTTACTTTAAAATAGTTTATATTGTCAATTATGTCAAACGCCATAAGGTTACTTTAAAATAGTTTATATTGTCAATTATGTCAAACGCCATAAGGTTACTTTAAAATAGTTTATATTGTCAATTATGTCAAACGCCATAAGGTTACTTTAAAATAGTTTATATTGTCAATTATGTCAAACGCCATAAGGTTACTTTAAAATAGTTTATATTGTCAATTATGTCAAACGCCATAAGGTTACTTTAAAATAGTTTATATTGTCAATTATGTCAAACGCCATAAGGTTACTTTAAAATAGTTTATATTGTCAATTATGTCAAACGCCATAAGGTTACTTTAAAATAGTTTATATTGTCAATTATGTCAAACGCCATAAGGTTACTTTAAAATAGTTTATATTGTCAATTATGTCAAACGCCATAAGGTTACTTTAAAATAGTTTATATTGTCAATTATGTCAAACGCCATAAGGTTACATTAAAAAAGTTTATGTTGTCAGTTATGTCAAACGCCATAAGGTTACTTTAAAATAGTTTATATTGTCAATTATGTCAAACGTCATAAGGTTACTTTAAAAGAGTTTATATTATCAAAAGCACTAAGGAGGTAAAATTAAAAAAGTTTTTATAGTGGTTAAGTTTTCTCAAAATTTCTGATGTCCTATGGAACTTTGGTAATTTTTTATTTTAGAAGAACCTTTTCCTGACTATAACTAACAGAACAACAGGAGAATTATCGAAATTCGTCCAGTCGAGCACGCGTGGTGTTGAGACTTAGGGAAATATGGACTCATTTTTGCATAACTAGAAGGTTATTGCAACATTAATATAGTCTTTGATAATAGAGCCTTAACAGTGTTCAAACTTATAATTATGTTGGAATTTGGATCGATGGGCGATCATTAGTTTCATATAAAAACTTAAGGCAATTAGCAGGCTATTAACATCCCTGCCTGCCTGCCAAGCTATTAACATCCCATGGAGAGAGTAAGGGAAAGTGCTGCGGATGCCCCACCCCTGCGAAGGCGGAGGCCGGGTGGAAGTGGGCGTCTTTTTGAGGGCCATTTACCTTCTCCTAAAACCACTCTTTGCCGGTTGCAACCGGAAGTGTCAGAGCGAATGCGTAAGGGAGCCTCCGACTACCTCATCAACCTGTTCAGGTTGATGAGGGTGTCGCTAGGTTTTAGTGGGTATTCTAGCTAAGCTATCAAGTCCCACACTCCCTGCCCTCGTGGTAGGGGTGCGTAAAAGAATTTCCCAGCGTGAAAAAAAAATGCTATTAACATCCCATTGCTGGGCACAAGCCCTCCCTCTCATAGATTTTTAGAGTATATATATCTTATTTTTTATTACATTATTTCATATTATGTATAAGGGAAGTTACAAATTATAGATATATATAAATGTGAAGTCAATAATTTCTCGGCTTAAAAGAGTCTTGTGATTTCATCAACTACAACTTAAAAAAAAGTATTTCATGTACGATGGAAAAAAAACGTATCATTTCTGAAACTCATTAAACCTGAAATCGAGCGTAAAACGATTTGTTTATGGTTATCTTTTTAAAACTCTGTAAAATGTCGTCTTGTTTATTACACGTGGATATTATTATGAATATATTTTCCAACATACACTCCGAGGGTAGTGTGAATATTGCTATCTTTATGTATTTTCCTATTAGAGATGCACGAGATGCATCATTACATTTTAAACAATAGCTATTTATCTCTGAAACGTCCCAGATTGATGTCATCATAATAAATATATTTCATTTTCATAAAATTCAAATGTAAAAATATAGTAACGGTATTAAAAAAGCGTACTTACCTTTTATTAAATCCATTGTCCATGTAATTGCATATGATAACCGTATCTAGACCAAAATGTTTGACGACCCATTAAACAAAATCAGATAAGTTTCAAGATAACTTTTACTTAAAAGTAAATTAACAATGGCTGTATTATCTAATGCTTTTTAATCACTTCTCATATCGTCGGTTACGTAAAACAATCAAATTAAGGTTTATTACAAACTTTTATTGTATACCGTGTGTTACATTACATAATTTTAACATTATGTCCGTTGTTTTTCTTTTTTATACAAATGGTAACGATAAAAAAAATATTAGTAAATTAATATATAATATTTAAATAAGTTTACACTAGTGATAACCTAGGACAATTTGTGTGCGAAAGCCTTTATACCAAAACGGACTAAGATTAAAAATATACATTTTTGGTAAGAAAACTTTCTTATAAATAACTAAGTTAAAGCTATAAATCTTTATAACATGACTACACTGAAACTGTGGATTACATCTATATATACAAGCGAACGTCTTTATAAATGAAATGTTAGAAAAACTGCGATATCTTATTTAATATATTCGTAATTTATTCGTTAAAATCGCAGTGAAGTTAACATTCCATTTGTCTAACCGTCTAAACCAACCCCACTAAATATAATCATATTTTACGTTAATTGATTAATTTCCTTCCAAATCCTATTTAGATTGATCAGTAAAGTCATTTTTGTTAATATCCTACTCGATATCAATTTCAAAGTTTATTTTGTGTTCATTAATCTAATGTAATGCCATATTTATACTAATTTCTTTTACGGTATTGGATTCTAGTCCTTTAGAACCGATTACACTGTTGTGTTTAGAATTTAACAATGTTTTCAAAATTTACGGCTAATGTATAATAAAATTTACTCTATTTGGTATTTGGTCACGGTATTTACTTGTGTTTGTTGCAATGTTGCACCGCTCATCGTCATTTGGCCCATTAGAAAATCAGGCAAACATATTTAAGTGTCCCCAACCGCAGTTGGGGCAGTAGTAGTGAATTTCCTTGGAACAAACGCCGGCCTCAATTTAGGTCTAATAGGTTTTATAAAGACTTTCCTCTCTGTCGTAGATCTAGGTGTTTCTGTAGTGAAAGTTCGCGTTATTTTTGGTGTACTTAGCTTCTTTCTAATATCTATTGGTACATTTTGAGCCCTTTTAATACCAGGGACACGCGATTTGCTTTGGCTGACATTTGAAGTTTTATTGTTTTTTTGTATAAAGTTTGGCACTGCGGTCGCATTTATCTTCTTAGGTCGTGGCACTGAATTTAATCTGGTTATATTTAATGGTCGAATGACTGGCTTCCTTGGAAATCCGAATTTTGCTCTTTTAACGTCGACTGGCGATAGTTTTATTGTAGTAATCTCTTCAGTTGCAGTTTCAGTTGTTACTTCAGTTTGCTGTTCTGTTGGAATGATAGCTGTTTGAGTTGTCGTTAAAAGGTCCATAATAGGACTTGTTTTGTTGATTTCTTTTGTAGTAGACATTGTAGTTGGTATTGAGGTGGTAGAAGTAGTTGACGATAGGGTAGTTGTAGTCGTGGCGATCGTGCTAGCTCTTACAGTTTCAGTAGATCCCTGTATAATTGATATACTAATGGGATATTTTATAGTAGAATCATCCACCGTGGCTGCGCCCGTAAATTCCTTACCTTTAGCAAAAGTAATTATACTACGTCCAGCTTGAGGTTTCAGTACCTTTAACTTTACAAGGCTAGCATCTTCATTTTGAGTGGGTACAGGTGCCGAATATACTACAAAGGGTTTGTTATTTTCAACTTCAGCAACCTTTCGAGGTTTAACTGGATTTTCCGTTTTAAATAACGCTTCTAAAGGCAAAGTTGAGGGATCTGTTAACATTAATCGTGGCGTAACAATTTCAAAACTCTTTGCCTCGTTATTGTTTTGCTTATTTCTTTCATTGTCATAAGCGGCAGGAACAAATTGCCAGTATGATTGATATGGCCGATCTTCCTCTAACTTATCGGATTTCTTATCTTCGTTTACATAGCTTAAAAAATCATCATTAAAAATATGTTCAACTTTTCTTTCAGGGTATTTATTTTTATCAGAAAGCCTATTAACGTGTCTATACGCTTCATTCATGCTTTCAGACGCTACAAGATTTTCTTTCGGAATATCTGAGAAATCTACCAATGCTCTTGCGTTTCGTGCTTCATCGATGCGTATAGGATTATCTGGAGGATTATCTACTGGGTATACATGCCCAAGTTTAGTCAAATAAATTGGAATTTCATCTTCAACAATCTTAATGAGGCTGAATCTACTAACTTCTCCTATTTTGTCTACAGTTGGCTTTTTCTCAATTTTGATTTTACCCTCTTCAATAAGAGTAGTTTCATTATTTTTATTTATTCTATGTTTTTCCGACTTAGATGATACTTCAATAACTCTACTAATAGAGAATAGTTTATTAAACTGTGTTTTTACAACAGGTGACGATTCAGGGGTATTTGTTGTAGTTTGCGGCATCGTTTCCGTTGTAGTTTCTAAAGGAACCTCTAATTTAATTGTAGTTGGCGTATCGGTTGACGTTTCAGTGTCAACTTCTGTTTGTATATTAGTTGTAATATCTTGAGTACTAGGTAAGTCAGTCGTGAATTCTAAATAATCATTGGTACTATTATCAACTTCCATTTCTACTGTAACTGATTCCATTTCAATTGTTGCAGGCATGTTTTTAGAGATGTCGGTATTTTCGGATGGAACAGTTGTATTTATTTCGGACATTGAAAGGTATTCATCACTTTCAGTTGTAGTAAGTTCACCTTCATTTATTATAGGGGTGGAAATGTTGGCAATTGTTCCGGCATCAGGAGTTTTATTTTGGACTGTAGTATTTTTTACATATAAAGTTTGTGGTGATTTTGGTATATTATAACCCAGTGGTACATTTTGGACACGTTTTTTAGTCTCATTTATTGGTTTATTAGCACTGAATCTATTATAGGTACTTGTTTTATTTTGATTACTTCCAAACAAACGTTTTGGTATCTCTGTAGTTGATGTTGAAGTTCTGAACGTGTTTGAGTTTATAGCCTTAGGCCTAAAGAGAGGCTTTTTCGAAGTGATTTTATATTGCGACGGTTGCTCGTCTTCGTAGTTTTCATCTTCTGGAGTTTCTAAATCTTCGTTAATCGGTTCTTCTTCTTCCTCTTCTTCATTATCTTCATATTCTTCAGAATCAGGCTTTCTTGTAAATAATTGGTTCGGTGGAACAAAAGCGAATGGGCTCTCTGGTTCTTCTTCCAGTATCTCTTCCTCTGAATATTCTTCTTCTTCGTCATCTTGATATTTTGGCGTTGTTCGTGTAGTAGGATATGTTCTTCTTGTAAATGTTCTAGAAAATAATGGACGTTTAGTTGTACCCCGAGTGAAAAACCCTGGTCGCTCAACGGTTGCAGGGCTAGTATACGCACCTGGATTATACTTTCGACTAAACGTTCTACTACTTGAAGGTGTCGACTCTGTTGTAGAAGTAAATAATCTTTTTGGAGGTCTGTATGGCAATCTAGATCTTGGCGAAGGTGACGTTAGTTGAGTTGTTGTTGTTTTAATTGTAGTTTCAACTTCCGTAGATAATAATTCAGTGGTTGCTACTTCATCAGAATTACTAACGGTAGGTATGCTTTCAGTATTCTTTTCCGCTGTATTTAAATTCGTTTCTTCATTTACAAATGCAAGACTAGCATTTTCCCCATTTTGTGTATCGACATCGTCTTGCTTGTCAGTTATATCTTTTGTCTCGTGGTCAATTAATTCTGTGGTATCGTCATTAGTTGCCCTATTTTCCGACAAATCAAGTGTTTTTTCATCACTTTCAACGATTACCGCAGGTTTCTCTTGTATTTTATTAGAAGTTTCTGATAAAAAGCTAACTTGTTTTATTACATCTTTTTCTCTTTTGTCTTCTTTTAATAAAGAAATTGATTCTGTATTTTTAGAAATAACTTTATAGCGTTCCTGTTCTTCTTTTTTACTTTGGGTTGTTATTTCTGTTTTCTTCAGTATTTCAGTAATTTGCTCTATGCTTACATTTTCACTATCTACAGTAGTCAGAGCTTCTTCAGTTGATGGAACAGTTGTTGATCGCGTTTTTTCTCCATAATTGATAATATCTTTTGGTATATCCTTAAATCCAGCATTAATAACACCATTAGTTGTGGACTCAGGTTCGTCCTCGATAGTTTTGATTTTTTTACGTATAATTTTACGAATCCGCGGTATTGCAGTTGTGGTAGTTTCAGAAACTATAAGTGGAATATCAGACGTAACTGCTTGTGTAGTAGGTCGTCTTCGTATCACCCTGAATTTTCTTTTCGCGTTTTTATCTTGATTCGAATCAAAAATTGGTATACTTTCGGTTACTTCTTCAGGAACGTTTAATGTTTTTTCTTCAATCGATATTTCGTGATGTTCATTTTCTTCTATCGCACTTTCAGATAGTGTAATATCATCGTTTTTATTATCGATTTCATCCTCTTCATTTCGATAGCTCAATGAGTTGCGAGGAGTTGATTGCCGAGCTAGATATGGCAATTTTCTCGCTTGTAACAATGGCGCTGAGGACGATGCAGTTCGTGATCGTGTAAAGGACAGTCTTGAACGTGTTCTTTGAATTGGTAGTAAGTTCTCATTATTTCCTGGTTGCAACGTGGTAGATGTAGTAGAAAAAGTTCGACCGAAAGGTCGCGGTGTAAATCTTGTGAATGTTGGTCTCCTTAAACTTACTGGTGATTCAGTAGCAATAGATTTAGCAATAGCTTCAGTTGTAGACAGTGCAAATCTGCTACGACCTCTGGGCGAAATATTTGAACGTTGTTCATCTAATGTTGCAGCAGACATTTCGCTATCTTCGACGTTATTCGGCAGCGTTGTTGGAATTCTACCTGCTTGAAATTCTTGAATTTCATCATTAATTTCTGATGTTTTAATATCAACAGGTGTTAGAGATAGTAGTTCATCTTTATTGATTTGAGGTTTTGTTTGACCTCTGATAATTTGTGATGCAGCCGCTGGAATTGAGTCTTCATTACGTGACGTTTGGAATCTGCTCCTAAATCTTTTAATTTGTCGATTATTAATGTTAGGACGAATACCACCTACCTCACGGCTATCCGGAGTAGTGGAACGTATTACGCGTTTAATTTCATTAGATTCATTCGATTCTGATATTTCGTTGGGTTGGGATAGCGGTCTTCGACGGCGAATAAATGAATAATTCCTAGAACTTACCTGAGTCGTAGAAACAGGCGTGTCTGTTGAAGCAGTAGGAGTTGTCGATCCTCGTCGTCGCAATAGATTGCGTCTTGTGGATGTAGTAGTCGGTGACGTTGTAGTACTCGTGGTCGTTGTGGATGGGGTAGTTGTAGTAGTGGAAGATGTCGTTGTTGTTTCAGGCTCAGGAAGTTCGGTGGTTTGACTAACAGTGCTCTGCGACTGTTCCGGCTGAAGGTGCTCTAATTCATCAGAGTTTGGAGCATTTAATAAGGATGATATTTGGGCTGAAAGGATAGTAGTGGGTTCAGGACTACTAGGTTCTTCTGGAGGTGGGAGGGTCGTTGATCGAGCTCTGATTACGGAAGTATACTGTGGTTGCGAAGACTGAGACGTGATTTCTTTTTCCAAAACTGTTTCTTGAGATTCATCTACTGCTTCAGAAACTTGATACCTGCAAGTTTAATAACTTGTTTAATATTGTAAAAAATCGTACATGTTTTTAATTTTTAACTTTGAAGTTAAATATGATTAAATCTATAGTTTTTTACTTACTGGACTGTAGTGGTTTCACTTGTTGGCCGGGATCTTCTTATTGTGACATATTCGGGAACACTTTCTCTTCGGGCGTTAGCAATGTCTAGAATATTGGGTGATTCAATAGCTACATATGGTTCCACGCGTTCAAAGAGGGCATTCCTGTAAAAATATATAATTATTTTTCTTTCAGAAAACAATTGTCGATAGCTCAAAATAGGACATAACGCATACAAAGAATTTATAATGGCTAAAAATATAATGTATATCCAAATAATATACCTAGAATCATCAGGAGTTTCCGAAGTAGCAGCTGTAGTGGGCCTTGAACGTCTTATATTGACGTACTGAAGTGGTTTCGTTGTTGTGGGAATATTATCGATAGCTTCATCTTCTTTTAATCCTGTTAGCTGCTGGGTTTCTTCAGACTCTTCTTCAATTTCTTCATCCTCTTCAGATTCAGGTGTATATGGGGTTGTTGGTGATCGAGCTCGATTGATTGTCACATATCTGTATTGATTAACATTTAAAATTATATAAAGGTAAAAGTATGATGGCATGTATTGGTGTAAATAATACGAAAGTTGTGGAATTTTTTGTAGTAGATAAACCAGAAAATATTCCCAGGATTCATCTAAAGTTGAGTAACTCTAGAGTCATGTATATATTTAAATACAAACCGAACTAAAAATACGTTGCTGATTAAAATTGACGATGTCCTGTCTCCCTCTAATCTTTGCACTTTCGATAACCTCATTCACTGTTCTTTGATTCGTGGTAGAATAGAATTAAATAATCGTTATTGTACACCACAAATATCAAACAAGTTTTCAATTATCAGTGATTCCTTCCAAGAAACCTTAACATTAGAGAGTTTTTATGCGATAAAAAGGGTAGGTGGTGTCTCGCCGTCGTCGCTTTAACCGATGGAGGTCAACTGCTGGACATAGGTCTCACGTAATGATGTCCACAAGACCCGATCTTGTGCCGCCTGGCTCCAGCGGCTGCCGGTGACCCTCTCTTGATGTCGTCAATCCACATTGTAGGGAGTATACCTACACTGCGCCGTCCGGTGCGGGCTCGCCATTCCAGCACCTTCGGGCCCCAACGTCTATCGGACTATGTGTACCGTCCATTGCCACTTCAGGTTCGCGATTCGTAGCGCTATATTGAACGCGTAGAGAAACTCCAACCACAGTCCTTTCCATCGCCCACTGAGTGAGTCTGACCTTTGGTGTTGGTGACAGTTGGGTGACTGGGTGACTGACATTCAGGTAGTGACTACAGATACATCTATACACATTCACTTATACACTAATAGAAAATTGTGGTACAGTTAAACCAGTAGTATTACGAGCTGCAGTCAATGTCTAACTCAAGACTGCAGTTGCTAGCTTCGTCTGCTGCAAGTTTTTTTCAATCACACGATTTTTATTCACGATAGGTGTACGCTTGACCCTAATCACGTCTGGTTAAAGGTGGAGAGGTATAAGTTCCTACACGCTTACCTAAAAGGTCAAAAGGTAAAATTCTTTGTCTTGAAATTGTAGGAAACAGAAAAAAGTAGACCATTCCACAGTTTATCTGTACGCATCAAGAAAAAGGTTTCAAAGCGTTTCGTGCTAATATATGGGAGACCTTGGATGTAAGATTGGAAATTCTAAAGCCGTTGGGAGCAGCAAATGTATAAGGGTGATGTTGGTATAGCATCATGAAGTACCTGAGAATATTGAAGTTGACAAACAAGTTGGTGACATTATGCAGACGTCTGAGATGAATTTTGCCTGTACGTCTTTTTATGAACATTTAACATTATTTAAGGATCAAATATCTTTACATGTACTTACTGTGGCCTTTCCTTTCTAAGTAATCTATCCTTGTCTGGTGCAGGCTCGAGTCCAGCGTTTTGAGGACCCCGACGACTGTTTTGGACACTGCTCTGAGTAACACTGCCCTGCGTCGCACTGTTCTGCGTGACACTGCTCTGCGTAACACTCTTTCCGGTGAACCTTTGATGATAATTTTTTTTTATTATTGATTACAACCTAATGGATGCCTTGTTTAATGAATCAAATTTGATACATAAATCAATTTTATATCAACTTTCTTAAATTTCTCAGACCTCTTATAAACTTACCCGCATGTGTTTGCTGGTAGGGAGGCACTTATTGACGTCCAAAGCTTTTAACTTGTTGAGGTTTAGCAGAACTTCTGTTATTGATACCATTTCGCTAGCAAAACCTGATAGCACTGTGACTTACTTGTTTTTCCCTCTTGCCCTCTCCAGTACTCTCTGGTATAGTTTCTTGTTGAAAGCTGAAGGAGTGGTCGTCGCTACGCCACCTGTGGTAGCAGAACTGGTTCCAGAACTCTCCGAAAACTTTAAGTGTTTCTCCAATTGCTCAACACCACCTGAAGGGATTGAAAAAAATGTAACTATTAATATGTGATTACAACCCTCCTCACTCATAGGATAGAGAGATTTTAGAGCATAGACTCTATACTGCTTTCTCCACTACACATGCTAGAATTGTCTCCGGGATATTTAACATATCTGTTGGCATCGCCATATTGACACAGTGAGACGGACGTGACGTCATCCCCTGTACCATCTTCGCAATATAAAAGATGTGCAACTACAGAGCCACATCCGGCGATCACAGTGTTCGCCAAGGTATAACGCCATATCTGCTGAATATGCTGCCAGACTGGCTGGAGAGGTGGAAGATGTCTGTTAACATTAACAAGACGTCGACCTTTATGTTCGGCCGTCATGAGGAGCATCGTCAGTAGAACTTCGAGGGCCAGGACGTAGAATGCCAGACCTCAGTATACACTATTTGGGGTGCCACATTGATCGCGACTGCGCCTGGCGGAATCGGTGACTCACGCCGTGGGCCAGGCTGCGGCCTCTAGTCTCGTAGTTAAAGCCAAACTGATAGTCTACGTGCCTACGTCCAGAGTGATATATGCGGCTCCTGCCTGGTACTCTTTTGGCTTAGGGTACCAGAGGAGGAGACTGCAGATCAAGCAGAAAGAGTGCCTATGTATAATAGTAGGAGCTCCGAGGTACTTCAGAAATGACGTCATCCACCGTGACACCAAGACCCCCCGTGAAGGTATTTTTCCGGAACTTGTCGAGGAGTATGTTCCGCCACGCGGACACCTCCCCACATACACACCTTCATGGTACTGCAAAAGCAGTTAACACTGGGCGTCTCCTGCCTTGTGATGTAGGCGTTGATGAAAAATAAGATGCAATGGCGATACCCGGATTGGACAACTCACTGAATTGACCTGGACAGACCTGCTAGCGTAACCGGCAGGAATCAGCACGTATCATTAAGGGAAAAAATTGATTATCAGGTATCAAATGGATGCCTGAGGAAGATGCTCGGGTAATGGTGCGGTGCCTTGAGGACTGGACCCCTCAACTACAGTTAAGAAGAACCGAGGATGTGGTTTAGTATAAAAGACGTATAAATGCAGCAACGCGGAGAAAAAGTTGGTCAGCCGGCTGGATCGCACGGTTTATAATAGGTGTAATTAAAGTGTTAAATTGTGTTATTGTGTTACAGTGACACGTATATATTTATATACTCGTACAACAAACACAAAAGTATATTTTAAAATAAATACATGCTAGTTATATTTAACCCAGTTAGATATCCTAATTGATACTTACCAACTTTCTTAATGAGATCTATTAGTTCCTTGATGACTTTAGGATCTTCTGCTTCTACATCTGATGCCTCATCAACTTCGGCTTCTTCTGATTCTTCCTCACTTATCTTGAATCAAGAAAATGTTTATGTTAATTTAATTAATATGTTAAAGATAGTAGAAGGTACCAACTAAATTGTATTATAATTGAATAGATTGTTGCTGTGAGATAGATGATTATATAGGGCATTTTATATTTCAAAGTTGTCACAGGGAAAGGAAATTCAAAGCGTCAAGCGACCATTTTTATTTTAAGTTATTGTCTTCAAAAAATTTTTTCTGTATGTATAATAATATCGATATAAAAGAGAGATGAAATGAAGAGCACATATATACCTGAGGCTCTGGAGTAGTCGTAGTAGTGGTAGTGGTGGTAGTCGTGCTAGGAGAACGGAATAGAAGAGAACTTCTAGAAGTGAGCCGTATTGGACGTCTTGTTGTTGTAGTGGTTGCAGGTGTAGTTGTTGTGGTAGGGGTTGTTTTTGGTGTAGTGGGTTTTGGTGCTTTAGTGGTTGCAGCTGGTTTCTTGCAGAGGACGTTCCGTGCGAAGTCACAGGAGTCGGCAGCTTTGTTGAAGTACAATCCTGAAATGATACACATGAGAGATTGCTCAAAATGTGGCAATAACGAAGGAAAAGTGACAAGGCTTTAGGATCTTTTATGGGGTAACAGATATTTTGATTCGCATGAAATCAATTTTCTTTTACTAAATAGGTTGTTACAACATATTAGATTGGCTAAATTTAATCTACCCATTATGTTATATTAGTCCTAAAATAACACTGATGAAGATACATATAGTTTAGGTTAGGAGTTCCCAAAGGGTCACTTGGACCATTTCTATTTAATGTCTTTATAAATGATGTCGCCGACTGTATTCATAATTAAAAATATCTCATCCTTGTAGAATACTTTGTACTTGCAAACGTGATTTCAAATAAAGACCATGTTATTTCACTACAAAACATTTTGAGTTTCTAATTGATGCACTTCGAATTATATGAAATTTAATGCTGTCAATATTTCCTTTAAGAGTATCATGCTTTACAATCCGCATACAAAGCTGGTTACTAGATTTATAATATGTCACTCCATAAATCTGGGAATCACAATTGATGCCAAACAACTTGTAAAATATACAGATAATTTGCAAATCTGTACGCAAAATTTTTGCTTTCGTGTTTGGAAATGAAATATTAACACATTTATGAAATATATGATTATTAAAATATATTACGCTTATGCTAACGCTGTTCTTACCTGACGGACATGTGAACTGATGAGCGACAATGCCAAGGTCAGAGGGACCGGAGTCCAGACACCAGAAATACTTCTTGCAGTCACGTGGATGTGGGAAGAATCCTTCATCCTTACATTTGAAATCTATAAAATGAAAATAAATATCATGGTATAACTAATTAAACTTAGCAACGTTTAAATGTTATTTATTAGGGAATTTAATAAAAGTATTAGATGTGTAGCGGAGTTCCTAGTAAATTCCAAGATTTTCACAATTACAGCTAACTCCAACAGACAGCAGAACACAGGAAAAATTAATTGTAAATATTTTTGTTGAAAATATACAGTTATTTTGTAATTACCTAATTTTGGCTTTATCAAAGGATCGAAATGATTTAGAGCTGAGTAATTGCCAATACTTTTTTGTTTCGCTTGCAATAATTACAATATGTTTACCAGCTTACATTCATTTAACTGCTCTTTAGCATCAAGAGCAAATCAGAGCAATTCTAGCAGTACATTTACTTGTATGATTTCATTTGAATTTATTCATTTCAAATTTTTGCCCTTAATTCATTATAGTTCTGCTTTGTGTATGTTGTTTTTAAATGAACACTTTATTGGGCTATTTTGTTCTTAAGTATGTATTAAAAAAAGCTGATTGTTTCTCAAATAAAATAGTTTGAGTTTACATGACCTATACAAGCTAAAGAGAAATAATAGAGATTCTAAATCTACTATTTAATCTTATGCATGAAGAAAATTATCAAATTATTTAAAAATACCTGAACCGGGATCCGGAGTAGTTGGTGGTTCAGGAGTTATGATGTTCCACGCGGGAGTAGTGCTCACGGCAGTGGTACCGCTTTTTCGTTTATTGCTTCTGAAATTTAAATTTTAAACATTAAATTTTAAAAAATTGTGAAAGGTATGCGCAGATGGTTTGGGCATATAGAGAGAATGAATGAAAGGAGACTGACAAAAAGGATTTATGAGTCAAGAGTGATTGCGAATTGATGTATTTGTTAATTTTTTTTTTATTAGTATACATGTGTGATTCTAAATCGATATTGAGGTTTCTATTAAGATTTTCTCAAGATTTGCCCGAAGCTGGGAAGTTGGCGGTGTGATCCACCCCCGTGCCTCGGAGAGCACGTTAAGCCGTCGGTCCTGCGCCTGATTTCTCTCCGATCGTGTTGGATCACCGTCACATTGGACTATGAGAGTGAAGGAATAGAGAGTACACTTGTGTACTATGCCTGCCAATCCGCAGTGGAGCAGCGTGGTGGGTCTATGCTCTAAAACCCTCTCTTATGTGAGTGAGGAGGCCTGTGCTCAGCAGTGGGACGTCAATGGGCTGCTACATACCTTACCTTACATGTGTGATATGAATGAAGTTGTTTGATGTTCATAAATTTAGTTTTTCCATATAATTCCATTTTGTGCGATTTGTAATTCTTTTAAATGACTTTATGATGCAAATCCCCAGATTTCGATTAGGTATTGCAGGTGTTGATTTTTAAGGTGATGATTTAACATTGATTAAAGATAAAAAGATTGGCAGTATCAATACATGGCTTAAATTTATGAAATATCCGGGGTTTCTCTTAACGGTTAAGTTAATTCAAACAACAAAACTATTGCAACGACTTGCAACTCTCATCCTTCCTATCCAGACTACTTAGAACTTCATCAAACTCATTTCACTTTTCCTACGATTTAAGCTGATTCCTTTCGTGGAAGACTTCCGAACTAAAAGCGAAGAGTAAAAGGTGTATTGCAAAATAAAGTTCAATCGCGATTTAATTACCAATTTCATTTATAACATTTGCATTATAATTTATATTAGGACGGCCCTTTCTGTATATAGAATTGAAAATAAATTAGAGAATCTTAGTGTCACTTACTTAATTTTAGGTTTTTTAGTAGTCGTCGTCGTGGTGGTCGTGGTTGTAGTTGTAGTACTGCTCTTTGGCCGATTTCTCCTTCTGCTTCCACTTTTCGAGGACAATTTGGGAGTTTCTTTTACAACAGCGTTGTCCGTTGATCTTTATAAACAAAAATGAACCTTTATAAATCTAATGGAGGCAGAGACAACATCCTTCCACTTGCCACGATCCTTGCATATCTCCTTCGCTTCTTTCATTCTCATTAAACCTTTGTACTCTTGACTTGGCCTTTATTTAAAATGTCCTGGATTTGGTCCAGGAACGTTCGCCTTGGTCTTCCCCTTCCAACTTTTGCATTCACTCTTGACTCATAAATCCTTTTTGTCAGTCTCCTTTCATTCATTCTCTCTACATGCCCAAACCATCTAAGCATACCTTTCTCAATTTTAGTCACTACGTCTTCTTTTATACCACAAGGTTCCCTTATCACACTATTTCTTACTCTGTCACTCAATTTTAATTCACTCATACTTCGCAACGCTCTCATCTCTACCGCATTTATTTTACTCTTGTGATTCTTCTAAATAGAAACTTACATTTTTGTGACAACTGATATAATAGTCTTTTCTGTTTACAATATTAGCTATCTGTCGGTAAAAGACGATCCAAACTCACGCCCATTTCAATATTGAAGGAAATAACTAAGTTTCCCGTTCCCTAAGAAATTTCGTAATAAAAGCCTTGATAAAGATAATTAATATACGATAAAAACTTGAACTTGAGAGTGAACATAAAACTAATTTGTGAAATTATAACAAAAAGCGACCGACTGAGTTTTTATGTTATATAAAAGAAATAAGTATGAAGTGACAATTGAAAATTGTTGCCTATGTAAACAAAATATTTCTGTCTTTAACAGCCGCGTAGTTATTTTTTTACGTCAGTTTACGTAGTTTAATTTTTCAGATGGAATTGTCAATCAAAACCGTTTTTGATTCCACTTGAAGACACTCAGAAAATGTCAACAAAATCGATACATCCGTTAAGGAGGAGTTCAGTGACACACAGACACACGCACATAAAAATTATATACGTGAAGATAGAGTATATTATGCCTACATATTTGGTCTGTGTGCATTGAGGAGTAAATGGCAATATTTTAATAGATGGAGAATAAGTGGAAGAGGTGAAAGAATTTGTATACTTGGGATCTAAATTTACAAAAGATGGAACATGTGAAAGCGATATTGAAAGGAGAGTGAATGCAGGGAATATGGTAAATGGTGCCCTGCAGGCCTTTAGGAACAGCCAGATGGTGTCTCAAAGGGCCAGACTGGCTGTGCATGCAGGAGTGTTGGTGCCATCACTTATGTATTTTAGCGAAAGTTGGGTAAAGCAGAAGAAGCATAAATGTAAAATAAATACGGTAGAGATGAGAGCGTTGAGAAGTATGTGTAGATTAAAACTGAGTGACAAAGTCAGAAATAGTGTGATAAGTGAACGTTGTGGTATAAAAGAAGACGTAGTCACTAAAATTGAGAAAGGTATGCTTAAATGGTTTGGGCATGTAGAGATAATGAGTGAAAGGAGACTGATAAAAAGGATTTATGAGTCAAGAGTGAATGCGAAAGTTGGAAGGGGAAGACTTTTTAATTAAAGGCCAAGTCAAGAGTACTCTAAACCGACGAACTTGGATGAAAGGTTTAATGAGAATGAAAGAAGCGAAGGAGATATGCAAGGATGAAGGAGATATATATGTTTTGTTGGTTGTAGGATCGCATCAAGACACTTACACTATATTCGCACGTGTTAACTTTGTTTGCGATAAATCTTCAGGTCTTAGGAGTTATCGCAAACATATTACTAAGATGAATCTTAGAAGTTATGGTAATTTAAATCATCTCAGGTGGCATGAATGATTTGCGACACTTTCTACAAATATAGTCATCATCATTTACACACAACCTTGACAAAGTGTATAACTAACCCTCAACAAGCACTCTCTGTTATTCTATCTTCTTACTCTCTCAAGGTCAAGTAGAGAAGGCTTTAAAGCAATAAGACTGCCTTTTATTAGGCCACACCTTTATATATAATGTATTATGTATTTACGAGTAGTGTTCAATAAATAAATAACATCAATTGTATATTGTAATGACTGGAAATCAAATTGGATGCTATTAGTATAAAACCACCTTAATTGTTTTGATTTAGAAATTAGTATTAGTGTTTCGTTGTGGCGATTGAATTTCTATACAATATCGAGTAACATGAAAATCGATCAAAAATTCATCGACTTTTTATTCCTAGGAGATAAAATCGCGCAATCGTAAAACTTATTATAAATTCGATACACTCTTTTTGCGTAAATGATAAATTGTGAGGTATGAACCACTATTATCATAATTAGGATCCAAAATGGCTGGAATTCACGACCGTTCAAACAAATTATTGAAAAAAACAATAATTATAGATAGAGAAATAAATAAAAAGTACTTTATTGTACATCAGGCATAAAACATAGTACCAAAAATAAGAAAAAACTAATCTACAAAAAGATGTTGTGAAATTATGAATTTATTTAACACGTTCGCTGCATTACGAGATCTATCAGATCTCGTGCAGGACTTTCGTATTGTGGGAGGCTCTAATGTGTAAAGTACTTTTAGTAATACATATATATGTCGGAGAATAAGAGAGAACGGAAAGCATAAAGCATAGGGGCGTAGAGTTCTCCGTCGACATCGTTATTAATGGCATCAATAATTCAATTTTCCATACTGTGGGCCTTAGTGGGTAATGTTGCAATCAAACACTTTATTAATTAACTCGGATTATAATGTTCAATCACTTAATGTTCCCGGTATCAATTTACACATAGCTAGGAACGCGACAGTTTCAAAAGTCGACCGCACCGGCGGGCCATCACCAGAGAACTACCGAGAGACGCGATAGACAGATAGCGCCAGCGTTCCACAGAATATTGCACACGGACCAGCGATCCACAGACTATTGCACTCCGACATATAGATATTTGCTTCCCACTTAAAGGTGAATTCAAGGTCATAAAAAATAGTGATGGATTAGGTATGTAACGCACAGTATTAGAATTATCTTCGTTCCTTGCGATAGGGAACATGTCGATACTCTTGGAAAGTTGAAACCTTAGGAGACTATTTAGATCCTTAACGCAAGAAGGGGAAGGTTAGTTACAAGATCTTTTAGTTCTCAAAAGCACCAGCTGAAAGTTCTTTAAAAATGATGTCGTAGTGAACGTGTTAACGCGATGTTACATATACAAGTGTTTCTGTATTCCTGCAAACTGATGGATATTTGATATAAACTTTACCCAAGTTTAGAGATGTAAGCCTCCTTAGCAGCTTCGATAAGTGGGTAAGGCTTTCCATGGCAGGCACCGCGGAAGTCGTCGTTATCGATTGACCAGAACATTATACCTGAGGATTAAACCAAATCAATTGAAACAAGATGCAAATTATTTAGCTTCTGTCAGATATTTAAGACTGAAATAGTTAATTACGCCATTTTTATATTGCTGACATAGTCCCACTTCTATGACAGGCGAAGATAAGTAGCCGGGTTATTTATTAAAATAATATTATGCGCTGTACCTTAGATGTTAGTTGATGATACATGTTATTCTTATTGAAACATGCGATAAAATAATGCCTTCCATTTAACTTGACATACATATTTCGATATTTTAATTAATACAAAACTACTCTGTGAATGATGTTTTATTGTAAAAGCTCTACATTTGTTTGTTATAAATCTGATAAATATTATTAATCTGTTCTCAATTTGATATTAACAATCAAATAAAAAAACATTGAAATCAAAATATCTTTATTCAAGTAGGCCTATTACAGCACTTGTGAATCGTCAAATATATTATTTTCATCACACTAATTCTGATGTATGACGACTTGAAATCTAAAGTGACGAGTTCCTTTGCGCCCTGTCCTGAGAAAAGCCCACAACAAACTCAGTCGGGTATTTAGTTTAATTTACTATGATAGTACATTACAATATCATATATCTTTATCATATTCAAAATACAAATTAGAGCAATGTGTTATAGTATGATTTTTCAATCAGCTTACTTTTAGCAAAAACTTTGAGTTTATTATGTGACATCTCTAAAATGGCTTTTAGGAGTTTATTATAGAAACTTATACAGTTACCTTTAAATGAGTTGTTAATCTTATGCCGCCTACTAGAATTTATAACAAGTTTGTTTTGGTTTCGTAAGTTATATGATGTACATTCACTCTTTTTATCGAAAGAGTCAATATTTTTATGTACGTAAAACAAGTGTTCTAATATATAAACGCAGGGAACTGTTATTATGTTAACTGCCTTGAATTTGTTTCTTAGCGACTCTCTTGGGCCCATATTGTAAATCGCACGAACGGCCCTTTTCTGCAGCACAAATATTGCATCTACGAGTATATCAGCAGCATTACTCTAAAGTGGAATACCGTATTACATAACGCTGTGAAAATAGCTGAGATAGACTAATCTGGCAGTATTAACATCTGTCAGACGATGAATTTTTTAAATGGCTAAAACCGCAGAGCTGAGCTTGTTCGATAGAGCACTTAAATGGGGCCCCCAACGTTATTTTTTATCTAACGTAATACCTAAGAAAACTGTATTGTCTACAAGATCTAATTCCTCATTATTAAGTTTAACAATGGTTTTAGTTTGTTTAACATTAGGCAGAGTAAACTTGACTTGAAGATTCGCTGATGATTTAATAATTTTCTCAGAATGTTCGGAAATCTTACAAAAAATGTTGCAACAATTGTCAGATAAAAATGCAAATGCATATTAATGAATACAACGAGGACAAAAAATGTGAATACTTGTCTGCAAAAAGAAGCTATTACAATTAATAATCAGCAGTTAGAATAAGTCGTCGAAAATGGCCTAAACACATCCAAAGACAACAGATTGCTTTACATTTTAACTAATTGATACCCAAGTGAAACGAGTAGTAATAAAAAACATACCTCCGAGTCCATTTTCAGCGACATATTCAGCCTTCTTCTTGACAATATCGACATCGTCGTATCCAACCCACTGGTTGCCTTTGTAAGCCACTGGACCCATTGCATTACGATTAGGGTACATTATAGTCCAGTTTTCTTCTTCCTCCTCCTCTTCCTCGGAATCTTCTTCCTCTTCAGAATATTCTTCAGATGCGATTGCCCGTTTCCTAGTTTTAGGTTTTAGAGCTTCGCAAATCTGCAAAACATTTATTAAGAAAATTATTTAGACTCTTCGCTTGTTTATTACGCTAGTTTGATAAAATTTTGTTGAGAAGTCTGTTGAATATTAATAAAAACAAAAGTTTGTATAGATAAGCTTTCTTTTATGACGAGCGTCATTTCTTCTCACCTCGTAATAAGCCAAGTATCCTTTCTCCCTGGTAGCTTCTCCTTGTTCTCCAGGTCCATCGGCAGGTGATCCAATCTCCACAGCATCAGGGTTGAATAATGTGTAAGAGCGTCCATATGTGGGAATTCCAAGCACTAATTTGTCTGGATCTGCGCCATTTTCTAAGTAGAATTTTATGGTGTAGTCCTGTAAAGAATATTAATGACAAGTTAAGGCAAAGGTACTGTAAGTTACAGAGTTGTAACTCTCATTGCTTATAAAACCTTCATGAGGAGATTGTATAAAATAAACTTGAATTATCTTTATCTGGGTACGTGCCTATCAAACATTTCTTCTTTGGCAGCTAGAAATTTGAAGCGTTTCCATCACATATTTGTAAGAAGGAAAATATTCTTAGCTTTACCACAAATTCAGTAAGGGAATCAGAAGAGGGAGCAAATCTACGCCTACTACCTCCTGCTCTATCGAAGAACAGGAATAGCAATAGAAATTCCGTCTCCCTTATATATATTATAAACAACAATGATGTAGNTGACGTTGTGAGTGTAGTATGCCGACAAATGGATGTGGGTGCCGTGAAAAATAAAAGAATCAGACGTAGGGTAGACAGATTCTGCCCTTGACAGCTTGACACAACCGACCACAGCAGTAACGTCGTAACCACGATCCACGCAACTGGGTCGAAATATCGGCAAAATTAAAAAACGCCATCGTGGTATGTACCCGTTCAAATAGTCAATATAAAATAAACTTGCATTATCTTTATCTGGGTATGATTTACGTGCCCATCAAATATTTCTTCTTTGGTAGCTAGAAATTTGAAGCGTTTCAGTCACAAATTTGTAAGAAGGAAAATATTCTTAGCTTCACAAATTCAGTAAATATTTCGTAGATACTTCCTTCTTTTTTATCTTTCGTAACGCTAAAACCCAGTAGATCTATTGAAATCCTTTAAATTTGATGACGTGGCTCGCTCATCCATTCTAGTCAGTCACCAAAAATATATTTCAGAAGAGCAAGCAAATCAACGTCTCCTACCTCCTTCTCTTTCGAAGAACATGTTTATTATAAACAACAATGATGTAGAACAGAATATTGGCGGTTAGTAGAATTAGCTTAAGTTGCGTGAATAAGGAAATCAGATCTTTTATATTTAATGAAAGTAACGCTGGCACTTACAATATTAAGCTCATTATCCACACTGTACTCGTTGGGTTCTTCTATTGGGAAGAGCGGTGCGTGATGGTTGACTGCAGGCTCGAAGGCAGAATGATAGTCGTATGTTAGCAAATTCATCCAGTCCAAATACCTGCAGAAGATATATAACGTAAATTTCTTCTATAGTATCAACTACTTACACTAACTTCCTGCGACTACGTATTGGATTATTATTATCCAATATGGAATCCAGATAAACATAGCTATTAACTAATAATCAAGTTCTTAATTTTTGGTGTTCTTATCGTCTAAATAGAGTGCAAAAAGATTTCGTTAATGGCTTAGAGTCTTCATGATCACTTGTATAAATGGGTGTCCCACAAGGATCAATGCTTAGCCCATTTTTCTTCCTAATATATATAAATGATGTAGCATACCATGTGATAAACAAATGTGATAAAGTGTTACTTGCTGACAAAGACGTATCCTTGTTGTTTAAAGTTGATAGAAATAAAGAAAATTTAGACGTTGTAAATAGTACCCTGTAGCTTGTCACACATTGGTTTCCAGTGAAAAAGGTTCAGAAATAATTTGTTGAATTGAGCATAAGCGTTTTAATAAGGTACCGCAATTAGTTTTGGATTAGTCTTAACATCACTTTAAGAACTAGAATTCGCTAGATATTGTCTTATTGTATCAATTCTTTGTAAAAAATAAATTACACACACATAAGTTTGAAGTAATGAATATAACGTAACATTTAGATATGGGTATAAATTCTACACAGACGAAGTTTGAGGATTTAGTTAGTAATATAAATCTGTGCGTAACGTGTGCAAAACATTCTCGTTGCCATAAAAATGCAAATTTTATGGAAACCACTGTACAATAATAGGTATAGCGCTTATTTTGGTCAACATCGCGCTAATAACGTTTAAGGACAACGTACAGGTCATAGAATCATCGTTACAAACAAAAGGAAATCGTTAAATGTTTTTTTTATACATATACGTTGTATTTGTTGTATATTTATGCTTACAGAGTTATCTTTATATCTTAAAAATATCGTAAATTCCATAAACAGCATTTCAATGTGAATAACTAGGCTCATCAGAGCAGAATCCAAACGTACCTTTACCATATAAGGTTGGAATGTGGGTAGTTGTATAATTAAAGGTGGTCGAAGCTTCCTTCGTAGCCTTGGCCTTTAGTAAACTATAAATATGATCGAGTGGTTTATAGTGATTGTTTTTATAGGGTTTAAGTGGACAAATACTACTAGGTGATTCATATATAAGGTGAGACGGTAATTTGCTACTAGCAGAGGTCCTTTGTTCGATTCCCGATAATTGCATTTTGTAATTTGCTTTAGTCTGGACTAGGCTTCGGTTGCCGCTAATTACCACACTATCAGCAAGAGGTACTGCCAAGCAAGATATTTGTGTTCTGATTCGATTCAGTGTAGAATCATCATAGATAAACTGCCTCTTACCAGATTAGCGCACTTTCTGAGACTGTATCGTCATTTCCTATCAGGTGAGTCAAGTGCGAGCCTGTCAGCAATACAAAAAATCTTGTGTTTGAGGGTTTTTACAGATCACTATAGTTGTATTTGTCAGATTACTATTATATTACAGTATTTTTATATTATGTTGAGATCTTTGTAATTGCTATTTAGAAAATTATCCCAAATTTGTGTGTGAGAGAGTGTGATTAGTGTAGTTATAATTTTTCCACTTGGGAGTTTTACAAAGTGATATAATTGATGGTGGCGCAAAAGTGCGATAGACTACTGTTTTTGGCAGTAGTAGAATAAAATGCGAGATATAATTTTGTACCTTACCAGTGAAGACGTGACGTCTAAATAAAATACAATGCAATGCTGTTTAAAATCCATAACATCTAAATTACATCTGATCAGATTAGTGCATCTATGACTATAATCACCATCAGGTGAGGTTTGCAGATAAAAGAAAATTAAAAGTGCGTGCGTACAAAATACACATGCCAGAAGTGAAACTTTTTTGGCAAACTAAATTTTAACTCTTGTTTATATTTATAGAAATGAAGAAGAAAGGGAAAAAGGAAGATAACCTAATTTAACGCTGCACACCTTCGTGACGCTAGTCATGCGTTTATACGTTAAACCCTCATGCGCCTAAAGAAGTTTCACTTCAATAAGAAATTGGTTGTTACAGCACTTTTAAAAGGATCGTCGTCGTCGCTTCAACCGATGGAGTCCACATCTGGACATAGGTCTCACGTAATGACGTCCACAAGGCCCGGTCTTGCGCCGCCTGGCTTCTGCGGCTACCAGCGACCCTCTTTATGTTGTCAGTCCGCCTTTTGGGGGGACGCCATTCGAGCACCTTCGGGCTCTAACGTCCATCGGTTCGTCGGGCTATGTGCCCCGACCATTGTCACTCCAGGTTCGCGATCTGTAGGGCTATATCGGTGACTTTGGTTCTGCTGCGGAACTCCTCATTTCTGATTTGATCGCGTAGAGAAACTCCGAGCATAGCCCTCTCCCTCGCACGCTGAGTGACTCCGAGCATTCGAATGAGGCCCATAGTCAGCGACCACTTTTCGGAGCCGTAGGTCATCACTGGCAACTTCAGGCACTGAGGGATATCGGACGAAAATATCTGGCATAGTTTCTCGAACGCTGCCCAAACGAGTTGGATTCGGCGATTAAAAGGATATTACATATTATCAAAGAGTTTTAAATCTATAGATATGCTGGTTCGCTCCTAGTTCTGAGCAGAACCCTCAGTGGGACACTTTTTTATGATCTGATGATATAAAATTTATTTACTTTAGTCAAGCACGTAGACACAATTGTTGAAATATTATATTAATTTGTCACTGTCATGTTCTTTTGAATAACGTGTCGTATCGAAATAGCGATTTTTATCAGAACTAGTTTTTATAGTGGATGACATCATTGGATTTAGTGAATCACAGTCTTTTCTTTTAATTTAAATCGTTTAAAAAAACTAGTTACTTTATCCGAATATGTCTGGGTATTTTTGTTGTTCGATGTTAAAAATTCAGTGCTTTATATTGCTATTAAATTACTATATTTGTTTATTATGCCGAGGTCTTTGTTATTATACTATTGAAACGTTTACATGCACTACATCCGGTTTAACGCTATCCCGGAAATTCTGAAATTTAATCAACACTTGTTTAGTCGTCGTTTTCACGACGACTGTGATTGGTGGACTTATTATTTTTTGAGTGGGGCATTTGGTATAAGAAGGGCAGCACAGTAGAATGAAGGGATATTCGCCTAGTAACAGTTTTTAATGTGTATCAATGTTAGTATTGTGTTAAAAGTCATAGAAAGTGTATAATATAATGAGATTAGTTTTACTTAACCTACAGATTAGTAAGCAACTCTTAAAAATATAATCTTTAGATATACCATTGTCTGTGGATCGCTGTAATAGTCTGTGGAACGCTGGCGCCGTCTGTGTATTGTATCGGCGTGGGGACAGAGTCACTAAGTGGCAGTCCGGCGCGTCTCTCGGCATTTCTCGAGTGGCGGTCGACCGGAGGGGTAGACTATTGAAACTGTCGCGTTCCTAGCTATTATTGTTAATGAGTTTGTGTTAATTGATATCGCGAACATTAAGGGATTGAATATCATAATCCGAGTTAATTAACAAAGTGTTTGATTGCACCAAGATTATCCACGAACGCCCACAGAATAAGAAATTAAATAATGGATCCCATTAATGACTATGTCGGCGGAGAAGTTTACGTCCCCGTGCTTTATGCTGCTCAGTTCTCTCTTATTCTCCGACACGTATGATAGTTTTATTAGTTACCTTAATGTTGTATTTGTCTAACATTTGAGGAAAATACTTTGGGAATGAATATTTTAAAATATTTTATAGCTATTATATATACAAATATACATATCGGAGAATAAGAGAGAGAAGGGAGCATAAACCATAGAGGCGTAGAGCTCTCCGCTGTCCTCATCATTAATGGTATCCATAATTTTCATACTGTGGGCATTGGTGCAATCAAACACTTTATTAAACTCCGATTATAATGTTCAATCACTTAATGTTGCCGATATCTATTTACACAAACTCATTAATATTAATAGCTAGGAACGCGACAGTTTCATTAGTCGACCGTCACCCGAGAACTGGAGAGACGCGCGCCGGATTGTCGCTATTGACTCTGCCCCACGCTGATAGACAGATGGCGCCAGCGTTCCACAGACTATTGCACTCCAACATATAAAATAAATACACATTTAGCAAAAAGTTTAAATTTTGTAATAATTAACAAATCTCTAACAATATTTTTAAATGGAATAATAAGATAATTGTTCCATAATAAGCAAAATATATTTTTTTTAAAGAAACAGGAATATTTTGGGATAAATTTATGAGTTATTATAATAATTATCCGGGAATAGCTAACTTTAAAATAAATATTATTGTCACACATGAATTCTGTTGACATACGGTTCGAGGCTGACATGTAATGTTTGTGGAATTTTTGTCCGTCTATCGCATGTTGCATTACATGCTGCTGGAGAATGGGGTAAGGTGAAAACCAGTAAGCAAATATTACATCAGCTATTTCACTTGCATCGGGGTTTCATAAAAGCACACGTTTTATTTAAATTATCTTATATGAACAGTTAGGAAATAGCTATGAAATGTCTGAAATTATGCAAAATTTGACTAATTTATGAGTTACAATACGTTATTGTTCTGAATTAATGTCGCTATCATTTCTTTGTTCTGAAATGTTAAAATAAACAGAGCGGCGTGGCGAGACTCGAGACGAATTAAGTCTTTTGTCACAATCACTAAGGGTAACAACAAGTTTGGTCTTTTTTAGGATTTTTATATAATACTAGCTATATCGTGCAACTTTCTCTAAGTACACTTTGATATTGTATTTGATTATTTTAATCATAGGAGTGAATTACTTTAAACTAAATTAAATATTTTTTATTGTAATGGTGTTATTAAGATTAGTATACCCCACTGAGTTTGCTGTGCGACCTTCTCAGAACAGGCTGCGATAGAATCCTCATAACTAAAGCTTCTAAGTTACTCTTTAATGTAAAGACACTTAATCTAATATAATGACACTAAATCTAATGTAAAAAAAAGGCAGCCCATTAACGTCCCACTGCTAGGCACAGGCCTCCTCACTCATATGAGAGAGGGTTTTTAGAGCATAGACCCACCACGCTGCTCCACTACGGATTGGCAGGCATAGACACAAGTGCAATCTCTATTCCTTCACTCTCATAGTCCGATGATCACACCGTCAGGTAATCCGACACAACCGGAGAGAGATCAGCGCAGGACCGACCGCTTAACGTGCTCTCTGAGACACGGGGGTGGATCACACCGCCAACTTCCCAACTTCGGGCAAATATTGAGAAAATCTTAAAAGAAAAATCAATATCCATTTTTGGATTGGCCCGACCTGGGACTCGAACCCAGGACCTCATGTCTGTAATCGGACATGCTAACCACTAAACCAATGAGGCTGCGACAGAATCCTCATAACTTAAGCTTCTAAGTCACTCTTTAATGTAAAGACACTAAATCTAATGTAATGACAATAAATCTAATGTAATGACACTAAATCTAATGTAATGACACTAAATCTAATGTAATCAAACAAAAACATTAAATGTAATGACAATCTACGTGACACTGCCGAAGAACTTAGTAGAGAGCAGAAATTTTTTACAGCCTCTGTGTCTCAATTGTTCGAGTATTCACTTCGCTGGTTAAGGTACTGGGATCGATTCCCGAGTAGGCAATTGTAGGCATTTTCTAAATTGACCGAGTCTAGACTAGCGAGATGCGGAGTAGAAACTATGAAAGGTAAAATATCTCCTGCCAGGTTACTGGTCTTTCATCTTAGACTGTATCATCAGGTGATTAATAGAATTAAAGTAATTCTAGGATGTCATTACCTTAATATAAAGTTATTAAAAGTAATAAAGGGAATTCGAAACTGTTTTGATGCTTCTACTTTTTTTTTTAGAAATTAACTATCAAGTGGATAATGCTGGACCTCTTCTAACGCAAAGTATAAACGATGAAATATTAATTTTTCTTATATATATATAGATTTAATTTTATCACGGACGGATGCCTGGCAGCAAGTAGAGCAAGACGCGCAAACCTGCGTTAAGTTATATCAATTACGTTTTGTGGACTTAACAATTACTCACTTCTCTCTGAATGTCTCAATATTACGTTATGAACTTATTAAATATTATAGCAGTAAGTATGAAATTGTTGAACGAGTTATTTTTTATACCCAAATATAAGTTTCTAACATTTCAAACGCTCATAAAAATTACCTATAAGAATAACAAAGTTATTGATTTTTTTTATATTTTTATTTTGTCTGCTATATGAATAGATAAAGAAAATATGTGTGGCAAGAAACACTGTCACACTCTTAAACTAAATTAAAATAAAATAATATTACTATTACTACATTTAGTACTATGTCTGTCATATGTAATGTGACCATGGGTTCATTTTTTTCTAGGCTTGTACAAATATCTATTAAATTTTGTTAAAATTTACGTTCGAGTTTATTTCACAAATGTCCAGAAACAATTATAATGTTGGGATTTAAACATAATTGTAAGAGTTTGGAAGAAAAATTGGAACAGTTTATAATACAATGTTGTATTATATTTCATATGTATTAACCATCAGCTGTTTTTAGCAGAAATTATGAACGAGACAGTGACAAAGAATTCCAAAATACTTTACATGCAAAAGAAACACGATTCTGATATCTTTACATAATAAATAATTTGATACTTGATAATATGATAGATTAGGTTAGTTAGCAGCTGATTAACATCCCACTGCTGGGTACATACCTCGATCATAGGATATAGAGATTTCGGAGCATAAACTCACCACGCTGCTCCACTGTGGATTGGCAGGGATAATATAAGAATTCCAATCAAATATTAAATATTACTTCTGTGAAATATATTTATTTGTTAACGCAACTTGTTACGAGAATGTTTTAACTTTCTTTTCCGTATGGTCTATGTTGTCTATAAAAAGAGTTTAAAGTGCGTGCGTACAAAGTACACATGTCAGAAGTGAAACTTCTTTGGCAAACTCATTTTTAAGTCTTGTTTATATTTATACAAATGTAAACCTTTAGATTTCCGAGACTTAGAGGGCGGGAAAACGGAAGATATGTTAGAAATTTCATGAATATTTTAATGACTATAAAAGTCATTAAAATATTAAAAATGTCGTAAATTAATACAAATAATTTATTGAAATCTCAAATGACGAATTGTGAATAAAAATGCCACGTGTTTTTTTGTCAATATTTGTAATTTTATGAAATATATTATATTCAATGATTAAATGACGAGTGGTAAATTGAAACACCACATGCTGTTAGTAAATATTAAAAATATCTAACCTCTAAACGAATTAACATTAAAAACTGAACATCTTCGTGACGTTAATCACGCGTTTTATCCGTAAAAATTTTACACTCATGCGTCGAAAGTAGTTTCACTTCAAAAAAAGTTCGGTTCGTTCCCATCAACTGTGTGTTTTATTCCAAGAACCTCTATATTTATTTGCTGCCTAGTCTTTGTAATTATGGAACGTGTACTTTTCTACAAAATAAATCAACTGTGTTAGTACAGAATTAGATTACAAACTTAAAAAAACAAAAACTTATAAAACATGTCAAGGTCAGCCAAATTTATGGTCACCCTACTGCCCTAGCACCTTCCCCATTGTATATTCGTGGCATTGTCTTCACTTAAATCAAGCTGTTGCAATCTATGAACTAATATTTATCATCGTGAAGAGTCTTTGCGAAATTAATAAATAAATGCACATTACCCTAATACTTAATTATGTATTTAAACAGACTAAGTTGTAGCTCAGCCTGATATTAAAAATACAGTTGGAAGTTACTGTGCTGTCAAAGAAATTAGGCGTTTTTATAAACTATGACTTTTCATTGTATCTTTATAATTACATAAGTATAATGTTTGTATTTAATGTAGTTTACTAGCCTTGTTATAGAATTATATATGTCAACGAAATATAAAACTTAGTCACAGAGAAGGTATGTTTGAAACGCCTAATTATCATCACGAAGATGCGCAGCGTTTTTTATGTTAACTCGTTTGAAGGTTAGGTAGTTTTAAAATTTACAAATAAGATGTGGCATTTTAATTTGCCACTCGCTATTTAATCATTTAATATACTGTTTTTCATGAATGAAGCTTTGAAAGGGAAAGGGAAAGGAATGAAAGTGAATGTAAACAAAACGAAACGAATGGCAATATTTTTATAGATGGGGAACAAGTGGAAAGGGTGAAAGAATTTGTATATCTAAATTAACAAAAGATGGAACATGCGAAAGTAATATTGAAAGGAGAGTGAATGCAGGGAATATGGTAAATGGCGCTCTGCACGCCTTTATGAATAGCCAGATGGTGTCTCAAAGGGCTAGACTGGCTGTGCATGCTGGAGTGTTGGTGCCAACACTTATGTATGCTAGTGAAAGTAGGGTATGGCAGAAGAATCACAAAAGTAAAATAAATGCGGTAGAGATGAGAGCGTTGATTAGCATGAGTCGATTAAAACTGAGTGATAGAGTAAGAAATAGTGTGATAAGAGAACGTTGTGGTATAAAAGAAGATGTAGTGACTAAAATTGAGAAAGGTATGCTTAGATGGTTTGGGCATGTAGAGAGAATGAACGAAAGGAGACTGACAAAAAGGATTTATGAGTCAAGAGTGAATGCGAAAGTTGGACGGGGAAGACCAAGGCGAATGTTCCTGGACCAAATCCAGGACATTCTGAATAAGGGCCAGGTCAAGAGTACTCTACACCAACGAATTTGTATGAAAGGTTTAATGGGAATGAAAGAAGCGAAGGAGATATGCAAGGATCATGGCAAGTGGAAGGACGTAGTCTCTGCCTACCTCTATGGGAATGAGACGTGATGCTATGTATGTATGTAAGTTTTTTATAAAATAGAAATGTTTGATAAATTAGATCGAAATTAATAATTACTAATATTGACAATATACAAAAAACACGTGACATTTTTATTTACAATTCGTCATTTGAGATTGAAATAAATTATTTCTATTAATTCTCGACTCTTTTAATGACAATTAAATTTATAACATGTCTTCCTTTTTCCGCCCTCTAAGTATTGGAAATCTGAAGGATTAGATTTGTATAAATATAAACAAGACTTAAAAATGATTTTGCCAAATAAGTTTCACTTTTAATTTGTATAAATACAGCAGGTAAGTGTCACAATAATTGATCCGTAACTAAATCCAGGTTTGTAGGCAACGTTTATAGCAATCCGTACATAATATTACATTAAGGTCTTATATTATTGCGATTGTCGGCTGCTGCATGCATTAAAACTAACTGCGATTAATATTCAACTATCGATTTAACACGACATTCTTCGACACACAGGCCGTTTTATGATATATCGCTTGACCCAAGTTATAAATGAATAGCGAGTAATCTAAAGACGTTTTTGTCTCTCGCTCTCGCTGGTGTGATAATGTAAAGTATCACTTCACCAACAGAAGATTATACTGTCAAATGTATAAAAATATTTTTTAAATTTGATTTACGACTGGCTTTGGTACAAGCTACTAGCAAAAATATCCCTGTACGACAAGACTGTATCTTGGACTACTAATATTATACCCGATTTCAGCAATCACTCCTAAAAAGTTTAGGGGAGTTTACTCCTTTGTGAATAGCTAGATGGTGTCTCAAAGGACGAGGCAGTGCATGGAGGAGGTTTAAACATAAAAGTAAAATAAATGCAGTAGAGATGAAAGCCTTGAGAAGTATAAGTGGATTGAAACTGAGTAACAAAGTAAGAAATAGTGTGATAAGAGAATGTTGTGGCATAAAAGAAGATGTAGTGACTAAAATTGAGATAGGTATGCTTAGATGGTTTGGGCACGTAGAGAGTGTGAATGAGAAAGTTGGAAGGGGAAGACCAATGCGAACGTTCCTGGACCAAATCCAGGACATTTTAAATAAGGGCAAGAGTACTCTAAACCGACGAACTTGTATGAAAGGTTTAATGAGAATGAAAGAAGCGAAGGAGATATACAAGAATCATGGCAAGTGGAAGGACGTGGTCTCTGCCTACCCCGAAGGTTATGAGGCGTGATATTATGTATATATGAGTTTGCGGTATGTATCCCCTTAATATATTTAGGTGTCAGTTTCAACGATAGTTTCTAAATAATGAAATCAAACATTACACTTAGTCTGACCTATAACACAGGTCGACAAAAAATTTAACTTTAAAGAATACAATTTTCATCGTAGTAAGATAAAAAAAAATTATATATTATAAAAAAGGTTTGCTATTGCACCTACAACAAAAAAATGATCATTTATAATTGCTATACTACGGTTTATACTACACACAATCTCATATGTTACAAAAACAAGCTTTGTATAAAAAACGAGTGTTTTCCTTTCTGTTTTAGGGTAAAAAACGACAGAGAACAATTACTTATTGTTGAGTTGTGTAATCAATAGAGTTAAAAAAGAAAATTAATTTTGCACAAACAAAGCTTCACTCCTAATCTCATGATCTAATGGAAATAAAAATTGACCAACGCTAGTTACAATAGTTTCACTTACTTAAATATTGGGTATTATCAGCAGCTTATCTTAAATTTCGAGGCATAAAATAAACAATTTCTTGCAGTAACAATATTTTTACTTGTCGACGTTATTTTGAGTGACGAAAGTACCACATTACTTTCCGATGAAATAAATGCGCGCTTGTTTTATATATATCTAAGTATTTGGCAATTTGTTTTGCAGCGTCATCTAAATTCTTAATTCACTTCTTCGCTTTATTATTTTTCCGTACTAAAACATATTTTATTTAATTTATTAAGTTTCGCAGATTTATTGCGTTTTTGATTGCATATCTAAATTTACTTTCAGGTTATAATTTAGTTTGTGTTTGAAAGTTGGCATAAATAAATGAGTAAACAAACAAACAGTTAATTATTTTCATTTTTATCGAACTTGTGAGCCCGGTCTGATGAAGAATTGTCTACGCACTACGGGACAAAAATATAGCATTGCGTGCCGATTTTCCCCGCCCTCGCCCTTGACTTGGGTGACAATGATCATGCAGGTGGCAATGTCTTACTTTCAGCCATAGGTGCGTAATATATTATTTTTAAAAAATGTTATTATTTGATAAGCGAAACAGCAAAAAAGTAAATAGTATTATACGAATTTTACGAGGTGAGTAGCAGCCCATAAACGTCTCACAGCTGGGCACATACCTCCTTACTCGTAGGAGAGAGGGTTTTTAGAGCATAGATGCAGTACGCTGCACCACTGCGGATTGGCAGACATAGTACACAAGTGCATTCCCTATTCCTTCAATCTCATAGTTCCAAATTCGGGCAAATATTGAGAAAATCTTAAATGAAATCTCAATATCGATTTTTGAAATAGCCCGACCAGGGACTTTAACTCAGGACCTCATGCTAACCGCTAGACCACTGAGGCTGTTATATATATAATTTTTATAAGACTTCATGAATAGTTAGTCTAGATTTTTAGACTGCTGTCACTTAGTTTTACAAACTTATTTGATTTACGCATAAGCTTGTGCCGTGAGTCAAGCAATTGTTATGAGGCAAGATGACATTGAATTAGAAAATTAAGTAACACGCGCACACGCGTGTCACTGCGAGTATGTCGCAACCCGGTTGCCGATATTTATTCACGCTTCGCGTCTTCGCAACCGGTGTCAATGGTTGCAACCTATTTCGCGTGATCTTGAAGCTTTGTATGGGCGTGGTACCAATTGACTTCTGTCAATTTATGACCCAACAATTAACTGCATGTACGCAGACAACGTTGTGGGAACGAGATAGGGCTTTATTTATTTATTAATTTTACAAAAGCCTTCTTAAAACTAACATATAATCTAATTAAATTAACTTAAGACCAATTTAGGATTTTACATTTGATTTAATGGACTAATAAGTGCCAGAGAGATGCGTGTGTGTGTGTGTGTGTGTGTGTGTGTGTGTGTGTGTGTGTGTGTGTGTGTGTGTGTGTGTGTCTGGAGTCAAATACAAGCTACCTACTCACTATTTAAATTCATTAATTTTATTAATCCTTTTTTAATGTTTTATTTTATGAATCTTTATTTTTTCTTTTATTGCTGACAGATTGACTCTTGACTGTGATCTCACCTGATGGTAAGTGATGATACAGTCTAAGACGGAAGCGCACTAAGCTGGTAAGAGGCGATATACCCCTTTATTGTTTCCACACATCATCGTACCGGAACACAAATCTCTTTGTTTTGCGGCACGTCTTTGCTGGTAGGGTGGTAACTAGCCACGGCCGAAGCCTCCCACCAGTCCAGACTCAGAAAAACTAGAAAATACAATTTCCTAAATTCGTCCTACCGTCCTACGTTTTCTTTTTCAACGGCCTCATTGGTGCAGTAGTGCTCGTTTTTAGCAGATCTCCCGTGTTTGTTCCCCGGCAGTGCGAATAAAATCTCTTCTTCTCTTTTTAGCCGCTACGCTCATGACAGAGCGTCGTGATCGTTATGAAATCACGAAGTGGGCAGATGTTGTGAGCATGACGACGGCTCGCCATTTCTCCCTGCTCGAGGTCATCCTACTGCATTCGTTCAACGAACTTCCCAGAGTAGATTTAATCTGGTCAGTCCATCGAGTAGGTGACCTCACACGCGATCTGTTGCCTTCCACCTCTCCCTGAATGACGAGGCGTTCAATGGACTGATTGCCACGCCGAGAGACGTGTCCAAAGAAAGTCAGGATGCGAGATTATACTACAGAAAATCGTTATGCGTTATGCGAATAAAATACAACCTCCTAAAGGTTGTATTTTCTAATTTGTTTGCATCAGCACTGTTGTAGTTATCATCCTATTAGCAAAGACGTACCGCCAAGCAAAGATACATATTCCGGTACGATAAACTAGGGGTGTGTGAATATCGTTCGATTCGAAATTGCAATCGAATAATTCGAAAAAATCGATTAATTCGAAAGTTTTAGAATAAATCGCGACTTAATGAAATACCTCTCAATTTTTCAATTGTCTCTATTTAAATAATTTAAATCGTGTACGTATTAAACTATTCGACTTACGCATATACTTTTCTTTTATAAAACCAATTACGCAGAAAATACAATTGCTCATTTTCAATATATCTTGATCTTTGTTGGTACTATAGTAAGTAGCAGCCCATTAAAGTCCCACTGCTGGGCACAGACATCCTCACTCATATGAGAGAGGGATTTTAAAGCGTAGACCAACCACGCTGCTCCACTGCGGATTGGCAGGCATAATACACAAGTGTACTCTCTATTCCTTCACTCTCATAGTCCGACGTGACGGCAGTCCGACACGAGCTTTATTTATATTAAATGTAAATGGTAAAAAAGGTAAATAGCAGCCCATTAACGTCCCACTGCTGGGCACAAGCCTCCTCGCTCATATGAGAGAGGGTTTTTAAACCATAGACCCACCACGCTGTTCCAATGCGGATTGGCAGGCATAGTACACAAGTATACTCTCTATTCCTTTACTGTCATAATCCGACGTGACGGCGTTCCGATGTCTTAACGTGCTCTCCGAGGCACGTGGGTGGATCATACCCCCAAATTTTTCCCTAATTTAGGCAAATATTGAGAAAATCTTAACAGAATTCAATATTGATGTTTACTCATCTCTGTAGTCGAACATGTTAACCACTAAACCAATGAGGCAGTCTTTTGGTACCAATAAAAAAATATTTATTACTCGAAAGAAATTCGAATTATTCGATTCGAGTTTCGAATATTAACAATCGATTCAGAACGAGTAATTCGTAATTTCAAATTAGTCGTACACCCCTAATAAATATTGAAAGAGCAAAAAGCTATGGGAATATAAAACAATTAGAAATTAAAGAGAAACAAAGAAGTAGAAGGTAGAAATGTTGTCATTCTTAAATTATAAATAGGGGTACGCAAATTGTTCAACGTTGAAAAACTTTCACAATAAAGTCGCTGCAAACTCTAAAAGTAATAACCTTACCTGTTCAAAGTTTTCACGTCAAATCCCTTTTCTATGTACTCGATACCAGCAGGCACAGCCATGGTCAGTAGCAGACGAGGTTTTCCAGTCTTTTCTGACTCTCTTTCAAATTCCTCCCTCAACTCCTTCACCAGCTTAGCGTAGTTCTCTCTGTCTTTGGGTTTACCACCGTCACGGAAAGCTGGATATTCCCAATCCAAGTCTAAGCCATCGAAGTGGTTTTGTCTGAGGAACTGGAGAGCAAAAAATAAAGCTACTTTATACCATTTTTTGAAGCGAAACTTCCTTAGGCGCATATTACGGATGAAACGAGTGATTAGCATCACGAAGACGTTTATGTTAATTCGTTGGGTAGTTTTAATATTTACAAATAACATGTAAATTCAAAAAAACACGTGGCTTTTTTATTTACAATTTCTCATTTGAGATTTAAATAAATTATTTTTCGACACCTTTAATATTTTAATGACAATTAAATTGCTAACTTAGTTTTATTTGAATAAATATAAACAAGATTTTAAAAGTTTTACTACCGACATTGTGTACTTTGTACGCATGCACTTTTAATTTTTTAACGGTCCTTTGTATTTTAAATACTACACCAGCTCCATCGTAGATTTATAACTTAAAGTATATATTATAAAAGATTTGTCTTTTATAATATATACTTTAAGTTATACAGTAATATAGTAAATAAATAATTAAACTATCAGCGGCCAAGAACGTTCAGACTTGGCTTTGTTATAGACGTCCCTTTGCTAGGAGAGCTCCCGGGTTCGAAAAATAAAGTCTATTCCTGCGCACCAGATATAATACGAACATTTAGTACAGAACGATATACAGGGATTTAGTACAGAATGGTGTCCAAAAAAGAGAAAGAAAGAGGAAGGCCACATAAGCGCTGGAAAGACGACCTAATCGAAATGGCGAGACCATTGTGGACGAGATTAGCTCACTCTAGATCTGGATGGAAGTCTCTAGGTGAAGCCTATGTCAATAGACAAGTTGGAGAAGAGCATCCCTGGGTTGTTAATGCACTATTTAATAAAACGGTTCTCTAAAATTTGATTGAAAAATACCAATCTCTTTTATAAATTAACGTGATAAAAGTGGCCATTTGTTATTTGAAATCTAAAGATTTTTATTTAAAATATACGGAAGTTTTACAAACAAATTATCTTTAATGTTACGCTTTTTAAGGAATATTTTAGGGCATTAAATAGGGGATAAAACCCATTATTTTAATTTGATTTGGTAAAGTATATCTCATAGTTTAGCATAAAAAATCAAAAAAAAAAATCAAAAATATCTTTATTACAGCACTTTTGAATCGTCAAATTATATTTTTTTTCCACAATCTGATTCTAATATACGTCTGATGATGGTACTCAAAAACGACTTAAAATCTAAAGTTACGAGGGTTCCTTTCGCGCCCTGATCCGAGAAGAACCCACAACAAACTCAGTCGGGTATTTTTTTTACCATCATCATTACAATAAAATATTAGTTTACTATAGTTTAATTCAAATTAGAGCAGTTCGTTCACTCCCAGGCGTTTCTATCGTCTAGGTTATCTTGCAACTTAAAATACGATTTTTCTATCAACTTTCTTTTAACAAAGACTTTGAATTTATTAAGAGACATCTTTAGAATATACATAAGCTAACTATATAATATAGTTATCTAAAAATCTACTATTTTATCTTCTTTGGCCATTGATTCAGAACCATTTTTAAAGACAAAAATCTACGAAAATAACGCGGGTACATTGATGACTGAAATCAATACTTAATGTTATATAAATGATAGTGAATTGTGTAGTGATATTTAAAAAAATATTGCCTAATCTCGTTAGGTATGCCAAGAATGCTAATCCAACAACATTCACAGACAGATATTTTGAGCCAGATATCCGCCTGTACTTTAATAACTGTAATGACAGAGAAAGTGTAAAAGGCCTACTCAAAGACCAGCTTTCAAAGTGGACGCTGCGAGCAAATATACTCACGAGAACGATACTATTCCTTCGTAATCTTTAGACAGAACTCTCTTTTGTATAATATTCTAATAAAATACAGCTAAAAAAGATACAAATGATTGTTCGGCTGGTAAAAGGCGGCCCAATTGTTATTAGTAATTACGTATTATTTCTAAGGCTAGCATTCATCTTAAAACAAAGAGATTTTGATCGTATTACCTACAAAGTATAGAATTCAGACCAAAAGGAGGTAACAACCATTATTACCACTATGCTAAAAGACTGTCCAGAACCTACCAGAATTATTACACTCGGCAAACACAAGTCCAATGAACATCGAGCAATAAAAGCATGCTTTAAATCAGAAAACACACCAAAAATGTTATTGAAAATGTACTGTCGTCGTCATCTCAATCGATGGACGTCCACAGCTGGACATAGGTCTCATGTTATGACGCCTACAAAGCCCGATCTTGCGACGTCTGGCTCCAGCGGCTACCAGCGACCCTCTTTGTATCATCGGTCCACCTTTAGGGGGGTCTGCTTACCCTGCGCCGTCCGGTGCGGGGTCGCCTTCGGACTATGTGCCCCGTCCATTGCCTCTTCAGCATAGCGATTCGTAGGGCTATTATGGTGACTGGTTTTGCTACGGATCTCCTCATTTCTGATTTGATCGCGCAGAGAAACTCCGAGCATAGCCCTCTCCTTCGGACACTATCTGAGCTTTCGTATAAGGCCCATAGCGACCACGTTTCAGAGCCTTGGCTCATTACTGGCAACATGAATTGTTCGAGGAGCTTTGTCTTTAGGCACTGAGAAAATTTCTTCCGTAGTCTCTCAAGGCAACCGCCCTCCATCCAGACTCGCTGGTGAGCATCACATCGACTACGCTTTTCAGTGAGAGGTCCCCTCCGACCAGCGACAATAAGATATGCCGCTGGGGTACCCATGCCGGAGACTCTGCCAACTTATGGTGTACTGTATCTACAGTGGCACCACACTCATGACAAGACGGGCGTTTCCTCACGACCTATCTGGTGTAGATACTTGCCGAGGCAACTATGCCCGGTCAGCACCAGCACCGGTCGGTAGAAGAGGGATCCAGGCCGTCTAATGATCCAATGTTCCAGGTGAGGACGGATCGCTGCCACTTTGTTGAGATCTTGCTTCCACTTTTCAATCAGTGCTCTGTCGGCCACCTTTACCCATTAATAGGAACATCTACTGTCTTCTCCCTCTCACTCTCTCTAGTGGGCCTTCGTCAGCGAGACAGAAGAATGTTATTCTCGCCCACCAAATTTCGTTAACCTCGGATAGGGAGCAGTTCAGTCGAAAACAATGCGCTAGAATATTTACTCAACTTAATTGCTTGTGATGATCTAGCCTCTAGAAACGTTTCTTAGACATATTTAGCTTTTTTAGTAATTACAATAACTCAGCAGAAATTTCAGTTATTCTGATCGCTTTAAAATCGAATCAAATCAAATCAAAATATCTTTATTCAAGTAGGCATATTACAGCACACTCTAATTCTAATGTACGTCTGATGGTGATACTCCAGAACGACTTAAAATCTAATGTTACGAGGGTTCCTTCGCGCCCTGATCCGAGAAGAACCCACAACAAACTCAGTCGGGTATTTTTTTACCATCATGATTACAATATCATATTAGTTTACTATATTTTAATTAAAATTAGAGCAATTCGTTCACTCCCAGTCGTTTCTATCGTCTCGGTACTCTTGCAACTTATAATACGATTTTTTTATTAACTTTCTTTTAACAAAGACTTTGAATTTATTAATTGACATTTCTAAAACGTCTTGTGGGAGTTTATTATAGAACCATATACAGTTACCCTTAAATGAGTTGTTGCTTTCAATTGGAGCTGTTAATAAAAAATGTGGTTTTATATCTTGTCAATAATCTAGGAGTATTTAGCTATAGGATTTGTGTCAATTACCTTTATAACATTCCTGACGAATTCTTTTCTTCTATCCTTCGCTGCGACCATGGGAGAGAAACGTGTAGAGCCTTCGTTCCAGCCTCCTATAGCCAGGATTGTTTTGAGATTCTTGTTGTATGTCTTGAGTCCAGTGAACTTGGCATATCCACCTGGATAGACAGAACATATATAAAGTTAAAAGTGCGTGTGTTCAATTTTTAAGTCTTGTTTGTATTTATACAAATCTAAAACTTAAAATTTCCGAGATTTTGAAAGTGGGCAAAAGGAAAATATATCAGGAATTTAATAAATCCAATTGTCATTAAAAGTGTCCAATATTGATAAAAATAATTTATGGAATTTAAAGTTTAGAAAAGAGAATGTATGAAATATTTAAATGAAAATAGGACATTAAATTATTAAATGACGAGTAGTGAATTAAAATGACAAATTTTATTAATAAATATTGAAACTACCTAGCCTTCAAACGAATTAGCATTAAAACGCTGCACGTCTTCGTGACGCTAATCACGCGTTTCATCCGTCTAAATTTAACCCTTATGCGCTAAAAGTAGTTTCACTTCAAAAAACATTGTGTAGTATTACGAAATCACGATACAAGTGAAACTGCTCATGCGAGCCATGGGCGATACAATATTGGTCTTGGATACGCTCTGCTGAGTGTCTTATATTCTACTCTCACTCCACGGTCATCTAAAATGCGACATGCGATAGATGGACGACAAAGTTTGAGGGAATATAATAAATGTTTCACTTAAAGAATAGTTTCGACGTCATATATTTTCACGAAACACTTTTCGAGCTTTTTTTATAAATGTTACATGTATATTATTGAATTAATATAGGTTTTAGACGAAAAAATTTAGTCATTTTGTTAAATTCGTAAACGATTTGAAAACTTAAAAGTTGCGAAGTTTTCTTATCAGCTAATTCTGAGTATAAGCTTAGAAATAGCACATCTATTGGAAAGTCTAAAAATTAAACGTTTCAAATGTACTACAAGTAAACGTTTTAATTTTAAAAAAAGCCAGGTAATAATTAAGATTGTTACATAGTTAAATTACGTGATTCAAATAAAGTTCATGGTTTCAAATAAATATGCGATTTCTCTAAAGGGAAATTGAATTATCTGAGAATTAACAAATACGCAATATACAGGAAGTTTTCTCTATTCATTTCCTTTGTAACAATATATTTGTATTTGTTTGTAGCAATAGCATTATATTTAACAATTATGCTTTTATGATATCCCTTGGCTTAGTGCGAGAATTTGTTTAAAAATAAAGATAGATATAAATTGATTTATTTACCTTCTGGTGCTATATTAGTAACAATATTATCAATAACACTTGACTTATAATTTTGAATTGTAACTTCTTTGTGATTAGCGTCACGAAGATGAGAAGCGTTTTTTATGCTAATTCGTTTGAAGGTTAGGTAATTTTAATATTCACAAATATTCACGAGTTTCTCTACGCGATCAAATCAGAAATGAGGAGATCCGTAGCAGAACCAAAGTCACCGACATAGCCCTACGAATCGCGAACCTGAAGTGGCAATGGGCGGGGCACATAGTCCGACGAACCGATGGACGTTGGACCCCGCACTGGACGACGCAGTGTAGGAAGACCCCCCACAAGGTGGACCGACGATATAAGGAGGATCGCCGGTAGCCGCTGGAGCCAGGCAGCACAAAATCGGGCCTTGTGGGCATCATTTCGTGAGACCTATGTCCAGCAGTGGACGTCCGTCGGTTGAAGCGACGAACATGTGGCATTTTAATTTGCAATTCATCATTAAATATACTATCTTTCATAAAATTTTAATTAAAAATATATCATAAATTATCTTCTCCAATATTGACACTTAATATTTTAATGACAATTAAATTCCTAACCTATCTTTCTTTTTCCCTCTCTCTAAGTCTCGGAAATCTAAAGTTTTAGATGTGTATAAATATAAATAAGACTTAAAAATTAATTTGACAAAGAAGTTTCACTTCTGACATGTGTACTTTGTATGCACGTACTTAGAATTATCATACCTGATGGTAAGTGATAATTCAGTCTGAGGTGGAAGCGCTAATCTGGTAAGAGGTGATATACCTCTTGTGGTTTCTACACGGCATCGTACCGGAACACAAACCTATTTGCTTGGCGGTACGTCTTTGCTGGTAACTAGCTTTACCAGTTTAGACTTAGACCAATTAGAAAAGGGTGTTTTCTAAAACCCTATAGGTCAAGAGTGTGGGACTTGACAAGGAAGAAAGCCTCTCAATACCCAAAACCCAGTAAAAGGTTTTTTATAAATGAGTGAGATACCAGAGGATCAGTTCGTTCCTTCGTCTGGCTTGATCACATTTTTCTGTTTATTTATAAATATTGATTATTTATAAGTTTAAATTCGCATCAGCGGCCGTGGCGTTACAATCTTGGGTTTTATCTACCATAATGTGGGTAGTCGGGCTAGATCAACGTGGGGTATTTCAATAAAATATTCCACGATACTATTAGTTCCTTCTTTATTAATTTTACTATAATAAATCAACACCTATAATTTTAGATGCTTAACAAAATATAACTAGATTTAAAACAGTCCAACAGAACACGTGGGCGCGTGCACACTGTACGAAATCCGAACCAATAATGGCCGCCACCCCAGCGCTCGGTGTTATGTCAGCTGTCAATCTCGATAATGTCAAGTCCGATTCGATTGTAAATCGAATATCATAACCATACAGCTTAAAAATAAGTTTACATATGCAATCAAAAGCGCAATAAAACTGCAAATATTAAAAAAAAAATAATTAAAGAAAATAAGTGGTAATGATCGTAAGAAGAATTAATGCAAAAAGTGAATCACAAATTTTGATGACGCAACAAATTAAATTGCCAAATATTATGACACATAAAACAAACGCGCATTTGTGAAAAAATATGCAATTATTTAATGAGAAAGCATCACCAGTTACAATTTAATCACTCAAAATAGCGCTGAAAGTACGAACTTTCGATACAGATATGACGAAAAATTAATTTATATTAAAATATGCATATTGTTTTATTATTCATTTAACTTATCAATAACTTTTTATAGTCTTATCTAATTACTGCAATTACGAAAAAAAAACCAAGAGAAATTTCTGTGTTTGAAACTGAATAGCTATACTTTGCATACAAAGTCAGTTAAAACGTAACACTTTATAAGATAAGTAATGTTAGATTTCCATAAAGCGGATTTCATAATCGAACTATTAAATAATTAATAAAGGAAACTATTTGAAACTTCCGACAATTAATTAAAGATATTTTTGTCGATGATTGATATTTAAGACCCACCCAAGGTTTTTTAATGACCGTCGGGGTGTGCATTTAATTAAACAAAGGTTAGTCTTGTTCCATACGAACATCCGCAATTTAACATGTTATGTATTGTTAAATTATTACCAAATGACGTCATGTTTGTGTTATACTGGAGATATTTCAATGTAACTTTAAAGTAGCCATTAAAATGGGCCTTTACCTCTCAGAGTTGACCTTTTCGAATGCAAATGGTAAAACCCTTTAATATGGGCGTGGAAACAGATGTTTGAAATCAAATTAAACCAAAAATTGTTATTTATGTAGACTTAAAGTTACAAACACGCCACATTCCTTTCGGGATATCCAGAGACTACCTTCTACTTGCCCCGATCCTTGCATATCTCCTGCGCTTCTTTCGTTCTCATTAAATCTTTCATACACGTTCGTCGGTTTAGAGTACTCTTAACCTGGCCTTTATTTAAAATGTCCTAGATTTGGTTCAGGTACGTTCGCCTTGGTCTTTCCCATTCATTCTTGACTCATAAATCCTTCTTCTCAGTCACCTTTCATTCATTCTCTCAATGTGCCCAAACCATCTAAGGATAGCTTTCTCAATTTTAGTCACTACATCTTCTTTTATACCACAACATTCTATTATCATTATTATACAACTATAGTTATATTATATTTAGATTTAATTATTTCTGGTGAAGATAATGTAAAGTAAAGGCATTTATTTTGTCATCAATATTTGATGACAAAAAATCGCCAGGCTGTTTAGTCGTCAAGTTATCTTTTACATTATCTTTAGATTTATGTATTTTCTAACATTTTATAAAGCGCTTATATTTATTGAATATACGAGTAGATTCTCTCAAATACATACATAACAAAATAATGTCAAGTTTGACCTTCACAAAATGAGGAAGGTTATTAGTGTAAATCAGGAATATGAGTGGCCCTAATATACAACCTTGTGAGACTCCAATTATCACAAAAATGTCAGAATCGAATATATCTTTAAAAATATTAATTTTGACACAGTTTACAACTACTCGTATGTTTTTAAATAAAAAAATATATAAAATCAACACGTACCGAATCAGTAATTCCCATCAAGTTACGTTTCAATGAAAGTTTGATTGCGTTAAGATTATAAATTACCTCTTTGAACGAAAATACCTTTCTACGTGAACCTTTCTAAAAGGTGTCGAATAGTAAACAATTAAAGAAATTGTCAAATTAATATCTTTTTCATCTCGATGCGATATCAAATGCTGATAACAAAGAAAATAATATTGTGGTATCCTTTTATAGTACGATGGAATTATTATACTTGTTTTTGTTATAATTTATAACTATTTACTATTATTTAATAGTTCTCAGTGAGCGTCTAAATTAAGAAAGAAGTCACTTAGCTAAATTACAAAACAAGTGCAAATACTTTAGAAGACCACGTGAGAAGTAAGATCTATGCTTTTATTGGCATTATTCGTTTAGTTTCAGAAACATTGGGCTAATGAGAATATCTTATTAAGAACGAAAACGTAATCGTTTTTATACAAATAATATAAAGCTGAAGAGTTTATTTGCTTGGACGTGCTAATTTCAGGAACTTCTGATACGATTTAAAAGCTGTTCCTGTGTTAGTTAGCCCATTTATCGAGGAAGGCTATAGCCTACACATCATCACATTCAGACCTAAAGGAGTGATACGTGAGGAATATTTTATAATGAAGGACGTCTTCCCCTTTTGAGAGCTTTCGCTGCGTGCTATGTGTAAATAGTTACGAGAAAATCATGTATGACAATATCGTTCCCCTTTAACACGTTCGCTGCATTGAGAGATCTATCAGATCTCGTGCATTGACTATAATTGCGTTGTTTCACTCCTTGCGGGAGTCTATTTTTTTTGTCGCTGAGAAATGCATTTACGCACCCCGCCTGTGCGACGGGAGTGTGAGACTCGCCGTAGTACCATAATACCCACTAAAACCCAGCAGAGCCCTCGTCATTTTAGAATGGAAGGACCAGTGGTTCGTTGTGGCATTCCACTCTGGCCCCTCCGAATGAAGCCGGCTCAAAAGTGCACTACAGGGGGAGGAGTTGGATAAACCTCCGTCTCCTGTTTCCTATTCCCCTCCGTCCGGGGTACTGTGCTTCAGCTGCATTCGCCCTCTCTCCTGTCTCTTATA
>JACTOM010000884.1:248058-285206 GCA_015832385.1 Elymnias hypermnestra | reverse complement strand
AAAGGTATGCTTAGATGGTTTGGGCATGTAGAGAGAATGAATGAAAGGAGACTGACAAAAAGGATTTATGAGTCAAGAGTGAATGCGAAAGTTGGAAGGGGAAGACCGAGGCGAACGTTCCTGGACCAAATCCAGGACATTTTAAATAACGGCCAGGTTAAGAGTACTCTAAACCGACGAACTTGTATGAAAGGTTTAATGAGAATGAAAGAAGCGAAGGAGATATGCAAGGATCGTGGCAATATGGAAGGATGTTGTCTCTGCCTACCCCTATGGGAATGAGGCGTGATGTTATGTATGTATGTATGTATATAATTTATTTGCAAGAATGTTGTACATCAAGATGGTATAGCAAGTTATAAATCATTACATTCAACTAACTTAATAGTATGCAAATATATAGTAAGTATGTTTGTAAAGAAGTTACAATAATCATTTAAAGTATCAAATAATTATCACAATGTCAAAATATAGAAATTATACATTAATAAACTGCCTCATTGGTCTAGTGGTTAGCATGTTCGACTACAGACATGAGGTCCTGGGTTCGAGTCCCGGGTCGGGCCAATTCAAAAATCAATATTGAGTTTTCTATTAAGATTTTCTCAATATTTGCCCGAAGTTGGGAAGTTGGCGGTGTGATCCACCCCCGTGCCTCGGAGAGCACGTTAAGCCGTCGGTCCTGCGCCTGATCTCTCTCCGGTCGTGTCGGATTCCCGTCACATCGGACTATGAGAGTGAAGGAATAGAGAGTGCACTTGTGTACTATGTCTGCCAATCCGCAGTGGAGCAGCGTGGTGGGTTTATGCTCTAAAAACCCTCTCTCATATGAGGGAGGAGGCCTGTGCCCAGCAGTGGGACGTTAATGGGCCGCTACTTACTTCACATTAAATATCCACATTATGTGTAAATTTTCACGCCAAATACTCATGTACATCATAGTAACACTTTTCTAAAAGTATTTTCTTGAGTTTTATTTTTAGAAGCCGATTTTTATAGCCGATTTTGTGGAAATATCTGTTCTTAGTGCACGTCTACATTACGAAAGGAATATGTATGCTAAACTTCAACACGTAATTTTTGAAATCTCCGGATACAGAGTGTTATCGTTTTTTGGCTTGTATGTGATTCTGCAGAAACCCGTTGTCACTGACCGTCTACTTCTCGCGTATAAAATGTTTACTGAATCTCAAGTCAAAAATGTATATAACTTTGGAGATCTCCTAATGAGACAGTTTGTTATAGTATTTTGGCTTAAGTACACGTTTACTGTGGGAATATGAGGAATAACGTTTTCAGTGACCGTCTACGTCGTAAATGTAAAATCTATACTAAATTTCAAGTCAATGATGTGTTTAATTTTGGAGATCTCATAATGAGAGAGTATGATATCGTTTATTGGCTTACGAGTATATATACCGATCCACACATACTTCTCAACGCTCTCTTGTATTTTTACAACGAAGTATGTGTGGATTAAAACTGAGTGAAGGAATAAGAAATGGCGCGATAAGAGAACGTTGTGGTATAAAAGAAGATGTAGTGACTAAAATTGAGAAAGGTATGCTTAGATAGTTTGGGCATGTAGAGAGAACGAGTGAAAGGAGACTGACAAAAAGAATTTATGAGTCAAGAGTGAATGCGATAGTTGGAAGGGGAAAACCAAGGCGAATGTTCCTGGACCAAATCCAAGACATTTTAAATAAGGGCCAGGTCAAGAGTACTCTAAACCGACGAACTTGTATGAAAGGTTTAATGAGAATGAAAGAAGCGAAGGAGATATGCAAGGATCGTGGCAAGTGGAAGAACGTGGTCTCTGCCTACCCCTATGTGAATGAGGCGTATATGTATGTATGTATATACCGATCCTGTAGAAAAATGGAGAAACCCTTTCGCTATCAACAACTACATTGCGACTAACAATCCAATTGAGATGTTAGAAAAATCCAATTTACTTCTTCCAATATTATTAATAGACGTATTACGAGCATAACATAAAAAGTGTATGCAGTTATTCATTTTATGGTCTATAACGATTTGATTTTATGTCATTTTTTTCATGCTGATTGGTTTGACCTATTACGTTATCCGCAATAACGTAACTTTTTTGTATTAATGACAAATATACTGAGTTTTAATTTAAGTCCCACATTTAAGTGTATGCAGACGAAATTACGTGGGATATTTAGTCGTTATGTATAAATAAATTTGAACAGGTTGAAGCAAAACATCAACAAAAGATTATCCAGAGCGTTGCAATAAAAGCATTGACAATAAACTTTCGTTTTCATCGTTAATTTCAACAAAAACTCGAAGGTTCTATGTTTTGTAGCAGTGGATCTTACAATGGGGCATTGTAAGCGCCCACTGGATCGTTGGCCTTTGATTGTACGCAGATAACTTATCGCACAGAGTAATGCACACTTGTAATATGTTTGTCACTTAACCTTGAAGGGTGCAGAGGTCAAAATACAGTCAATTTTTGGTAAATATACAAAGTATAACCTTATAATAATAATAATAACCCACCCAACGCTCCACGTCTGCAGGAATTGCTAAAGATCACCACTGACTTTAGCAATTCCATCAGGATGGAGATGGGAGTGGATAAGTGTGCGGTCCTTCATGTGGAGAGGGGACAGGTATCTCATTCGGCCGAGATCAACCTCGAGCCGACTCAGCTCAAGACTCTCTCCGAGGCTGAAACATACCGGTATCTGGGCATGTCCCAATGTATAGGGGTGAAAGAAGCAGACATGAAGCAGTCAGTTTGTGAGGTATTTTGTGGGCGCCTGACAAAAATTCTTAAGAGTTATTTGGCGGGAGCTAATAAAATCCGAGCGTATAACGCCTGGGTCATGTCTGTTCTCTTGTATACCTCTGGCATACTCAGATGGACGCCTTGGACAGACGAGTCCTCGCGACTATGCATCGCATGCATCACCCGAAGTCCTCTGTTATGAGGTTCTATAGACCCCGGAAATGTGGTGGTCGAGGCCTACTTAGTGCTAAGACCACGCATAACCGGGAGGTATCCAGCCTCAGAACTTATTTCGAGACGAAGAGGGAGAGCCCGATGCACCTGGAACTCATAGAATGTTATAAAGGGCTCACTCCCCTATCCTTGGCCAAAGAGGATTGGCAGAGACCGGCGGTGCTAAGCACCTCTGACAGGGAGGCCGTATGGAAGGGGAAGGAAATGCATGGACGGTTTTTCAAGGCTAGCCTCATGTCAACCGGAAAGCCTACGTGCAATGGTTGCGCTTCGGGGACCTCTTTGGGGAAACCGAAGGATTTGTCTGTGCGATACAGGATCAGGTAGTGAAGACGAGGAACCATCGCAAGTACATTCTGAAGGATGGCACTCACGACATATGTCGAGCCCATCGCCAACCCGGCGAGTCACTCAGACATGTGCTTCGGGATGTTCCGCGCTTGCCAACACTGAGTATCTCCGCAGACACAATCAAGCGTCCAAAATCCTTCTTCAAGAGCTCGCCCTGATGTACGGTCTTCTTGATGAGAGGCAGCCGTATTACAGGTACCAGCCGGTGCCAGTACTCGAACGCGACGGTGTCCGACTCTATTGGGACCGGTCCATTATCACGGACAGAACCAAACTGGCCATCAAGCCTGCTATCGTGATAATGGACCGGGCACAGTCTCGGGTGTTTTTAGTGGATATCATGATCCCGTATGACGAGAATCTCGTGCGAGCTGAGACAGAGAAAAAACGTAAATATCTCATCCTCTCTTCTGTTTCTGATGTAACTCAGAGTTCCTACTATCATACGTAGGCTCTTGTTCTGTCGGATCTGCAGCTTTCACCTTTGGTACCCTGAGAAGAAGGAGTACCACGCTGGAGCCGTATATGTCAGTCTGGAGCGGACGTAGGCTCCGTAGACCATCAGTTTCGCTTTTGTTAGAAGACTTGAGATGAATAAACGAATATTTTGTAAGAAGAGGTAAAACGTTACTTCAATTGTTTTGTCGAGTTTCAAATATATGAAGTGGCACTTTCATATCTGATTTCATGTGAACTGGACAAAATTGATGCACGTGATATATCTCACACAAAACTAAGCAATTGAAATATTTATTACTGAATCTATAATCCCTATTTTTATTTATTGGTTATAACAATAAAAATCTATTCGTTTTTAGTCAACCACATATCGATAAACATTGTTATAAATATACATGTGTTACTTAACATATTATGTAAACTTAAACGTTTGACTTATTTTGTAACCAGTCTTTTAACATATTGCATAATTGTGGTCTCCGCAAATGTGACCATATTTCAGACTTCCGCAAAAAACTCAAGTGGCTCCCAATTTACCTTCAGTGGAATACGCATCTTCTTTCTGTTCTCTATTGTTTTTTTTTCTAAAGTCTTTGTGCACCTCAAGACCTAAAATCTTATCAGGAGCGTGCGACTCGCTGGCATTCCAAAATATCCACTAAAACCCATCGATACCGTCCAAATACTTTAGTGGAGCACCACAAGATCAGTAGACGCTATCTACCCTGGTACTCCGGAAGGCTCCTGCTGGGAAACTTAAGAAGGAAGGAGAAGCGTAAATCTACGCCTCCTACCTTCCAACGTCCTGCGCAAGAATTAAGAAGCGTCCACAGCGTCCTCCCTTTGCCTCTCTTGCACCTCCTTCAGGGAAATAACAGCTTCGCAGTACTAAGCCACCGCCTTCCACTCCCTTTCGCTGGTGAGCATTGCACCAAGTATGCCCTTCGTTTTCTACTGTGTACTGTTTGAGAAGCATGAGTAGATTAAAACTGAGTGTCAAAGTAAGAAATAGTGTGATAAGAGAACGTTGTGGTATAAAAGAAGACGTAGTGACTAAAATTGAGAAAGGTATGCTTAGATGGTTTGGGCATGTAGAGAGAATGAACGGAAGTAGACTGACAAAAAGGATTTATGAGTCAAGAGTGAATGCGAAAGTTGGAAGGGGAAGACCAAGGCGAACGTTCCTGGACCAAATCCAGGACATTTTAAATAACGGCCAGGTCAAGAGTACTCTAAACCAACGAACTTGTATGAAAGGTTTAATGAGAATGAAAGAAGCGAAGGAGATATGCAAGGATCGTGGCAAGTGGAAGGATGTTGTATCTGCCTACCCCTATGGGAATGAGGCGTGATGCTATGTATATATTTTATCTGTGATCAAACTACTCTGTGGACGAGGCGAAGCTTCGTGTGGCATCGTAAGGCACTGCACTCATACACAAATAGGCAGTAACTTTAATTCAATTCCGTACATGAAACGATTCCTTAAATGGTGATTCACGAACAGCCGCGTTATTTGTTCCTTTGTGTTGTCAACAATAGCGCGAAGTTCTCTCAGCTTCAGACAATGCGTACAAACAAATCTATTGATAGGGAATGTTTGCAATTATAGATTTTTGTATTAATTTGTGTTAGGCAATGTCAGCGAATATACGACGAGAAATAGTATACTACTTTTATAAAGCTGAAGAGTTTGTTTGAACGCGCTAATCACAGGAACTACTGGTCTGATTAGAGTAATATTTTCAGTGCATGAGGTGCACCAATGAAGAAGCTTTCAAAACCAGGGTCGTTTTTGTTCCTTTTGAGAGCTTCTGCTGCATTAAAACTGTTAAAGTTTCGCAAAAATGATGTCAAAGTCAAAATATCCTTATTCAAGTAGGCCAATTACAACACTTTTGAATCTTCAAATATCTAAAGTAATCTGATCTGAGTAGAGTCCACAACAAACTCAGTCGGGTCGTTTTTTTGTCATGATCTTTACAATATATATTTTAAATTTATTCTATAATATATATATAGAGCCATTCATTCACTCAAACGCTTTTTCGTTTTTCAGAACAGTTTTTCGTTTTTCGGACAGAAGTTTTTCATAATATTTAGTGCTTCTAATACTGTTTTGTATTTATTGTTTCAATCTGTATCTGTAATTTTTTTGGATCGAATCAATGTATATATTATTATTGGAAAGAACTCTTTCACCATCTACTTAAATAAATAAGATTGAGCATATTTTATATTATTAGGCAATGAGTTCCAGAGAAGTAGGCAAAGAAAGACGTAGAATATAGTAAGTAGTAGTAGCAGCTTATTAACGTCCCACTGCTGGACACAGACCTCCTCACTCATTCATAGGAGAGAAGGTTTTTAGAGCATAGATCCAACAAGGTGCTTCACTACGGGTTGACAGACAGATCAGGTTTTTGATGATGATCACTTACTGTGCGATCTTCAAAGATATTTTGGTCTAGTTGGTAACATCATATGGAACCGCTAGTTTAAAATAGATTAAAAGTCTTCAACATACACGCGATAAATTTGTAAAAGACATTGTTTCTAACGCTGACGTTTGCCTAGATGGTTTGGGCAGGTAAAAAGGTAAGTAACAGCCCATTAACGTCCCACTGCTGGGCACAGGCCTCTTAACTATTAGGAGAAAGGGTTTTTTATAAACCCACCATGCTGCTCCACTGCGGATTGGAAGGCATAGTACGTACACAAGTACTCTCTATTCCTTCACTTGTGACGGGAATCCGACACGATCGGAGAAAGATCAGGTGCAGGACCGACGGTTTAACGTGCTCTCCGAGGCACGGCGGTGGATCACATCGCCAACTTCCCAACTTCGGGCAAATATTGAGAAAGCCTTAATAGAAAAGTCAATATTGATTTGGGCACGTAGAGAGGATGAATGAAAGCAGACTGACAAAAAGGAATTATGAGTTAAGAGTGAATGGGAAAGTTGGAATGAGAAGACTAAGGCGAAGGTTCCTGGACCAAATCCAGGACATTTTATTTATTTATGCACCAAAAAAGAAGTCAAATTAATAAGAAATTAAAGTTAGTATATACATAGGACACCTTATCCCTTTAGAGAGATCTCTTCCAGGTCAAGAGTACTCTAAACCGATGAACTTGTATGTAAGGCTTAATGAGAATGAAAGAAGCGAAGGAGATATGCAAGGATCGTGGCAAATGGAAGGACGTGGTCTCTGCCTACCCCTATGGAAATGAGGCTGTTACTAAAAGAATTATTAATCTCTTACCAGGTGTGACCAGTGCGAGAAAGGCTACGACTATTGATAGCCATCCTGTGTGTTCCTGCAAACAAAAAAAAAAGAAATTAATCTATGTTGTTTATTATAAAATAAATTAATATTGTTTAAATCATACACCTAAGGAAGGAACAGGTTTGACTGGAAGAAAACAAATTTGTAATGCCATATTTTAGTGTGAAGAAATCACTTGTCGAGTTGAGCATATGCATTTTAAATAACATAGCGTAATATGTCAAAAACATGCTTTATATAAGCCATATTGTAATGTTGAAGATTGTATTATACTAAACAATATATTTAAAAGAGTAACCGCTGAGTTTCTTGCCGGTTTCTTCTCAGCGGAATCAACTTTCCGAATCGGTGGTAGATTTGTTATCAATGGACATACTACTGATGATACAAAAGTGCTTTTTTACTTGAGTAAAGAAAAATGATTTTCTGAAGTTAAAATAACTTATGCTATTTATAGAAAACAATATATGTATTCGTCTGATGTTGTATATTTACAAAAATACACATGTCAGAAGTGAAACTTCTCTGCCAAACAAATTTTTTAGTCTTATTTATATTTATACAGATGTAAAACTTTAGATTTCCGAGATTTAGAGGGAACAATCCTGATCTCTCTTCGCGAGTGTCGGATTCCCGTCACACCGGACTATGAGAGTGAAGGAATAGAGAGTGCACTTGTGTACTATGCCTGCCAATCCGCAGTGGAGCAGCGTGGTGGGTCTATGCTCTAAAAACCCTCGCTCTTCGGAGTGAGGAGGCCTGTGCCCAGCAGTGGGACGTTAATGGGCTGCTACTTACTTACTTACTTACTTACTTACTAGAGGTAACAAGAAAAGTCAAGAAATTAATTAATTTAAATTGTCATTAAAATATTAAAATTAATACAAATAATTAATTGAAAACTCAAATAACGATTTGTAATTAAAAATACTACGTGTCAATTTGTTTTTGTATTTAAAATTAGAAAAGACAAATTATGAAATATTTATATATTGCGAAAATTATTACATTACGTGATATTTGTAAATATTAAAACTACTTAACCTACAAACAAATTAGCATAAAACACGCTGCACATTTTCGTGATGCTAATTACGCGTTTCATTCGTAAAAAAATCACCTTCATGCGCCTACAGAAGTTTCACTTCAAAACAATAATGTATTCGTTTGATGTTGTCTATTAACGTGAAAAACAATCGACATTTCATTGTAAAAAGAAAGTTTTCACATGATAAATTTCATCATCACAAACAGACAAGTAATTATTGATATGTATATATATAGTGAGCAAAGGTAAAGGTTCTGTTAGTGGATTTAGCAAGATTTTAAGGTACCAACTTCACGTTGCTTCATTTAAAGTTGACATTACGCAATTTTTAATAAACATGACCCAAAATAAACGAGGTTATATCAATAATGAATTTAAATCTTAAACCCTCCCATAAAATGTGCTTTCACAACAAACATATATTGATTTATTAGGTATTATTATATTAATAAATGAAGCAAAAACTTTTTCAAATTATACATATAAAATACATTAAATCAATAAAAACACATTACACACACATACAGAGTATAAATGCGTATCTGTCAATCGCTAGCAATTATGTCAAACGTCATTAGATTTCATTTAAAAAGTTTCTATTGTCAAAAGCACCAAAGAGGTTGCATTAGTAAAGGAGGTTATATTATAGAAGAACAGATACTACACTGTGATGTTAGCCAAAAGGCCGAGATGCGACCAAGAGGGGTTGCACCAAGGGGGGTTGCGAACGGTGAGAGTGGGGGCCCGCACCGTTGCGGCACCAGACGAAGATTCCTACGGACATCCTGGAGCCACCTTATATGTGCCGAGAAGGGGCACCGAGGGGGTTTTAGTTTATCCTACATCACCTGGCCTTTCCCCCAAGAGGCCGGGTATCTTTAGAAGACTTCCCCGCCGTGAAAAAAAAAATTATAGACTTTGAAACCATACCGATGTGTCCTAAAATAAACACACTAAAAACTTAATAAACTGAGTCCTTTCACTATATCCTCACATTCCTACGGGATAAGGAATTACACGATACAAAAGAAAATAGTTATGATAGATGAATTATTATTAATTGTTCATAGACTCAAGTGTAATAAATATATATTTTTTATTGTAGTATGTTATTTAATCATATATTTCTATTCCAGACATGTATATATTTAAAGATAAAGACTAATTCATAACTAATAGAAGCTAGGTAAACTACATCGCATGTCATTACTCTATGTAAAAATGGCGCCATTTTAGAAAATATGATTATGGTTAAAAGGTTATTTTTTTCATGAAATTAAATGTTTATAGGTAAAAAGATGACATAAAAGCTTATTTTTTTTTTTTTTTTTAACTTCCACATTGGATAAGATTCCATAAACTTAGTCGGTAGATATCTTTTTGTCAACTACGTTATAGAGTCGAATCGACTGCCAAGTAAACTTTCGATCATCAAATTCTGGATAGAATCCAGTCGTACTAATTATGTCACTGGAACCTTCCTTCTTTTATGAATAAGATTTTCAGAAACGATAGTTCAGATAATGTTAACTTTAAGGACACTTTGTAATATATAGTTTACACATTAATAAAGTTTTTCGGTAGGAAATCTGTAGCACTTGGTGACCTCTGACCTCTCTCCACTTCAAGAATAAAATAGGCCCCTACACATTGGACCAAAGTTTAAAGGTACTAATAAGTTTTCTTATTCTGGAATAGACATGGTCAATTTGAGCAAAGTACAATACAATACAATTAATTAACTGCCTCATTGGTCTAGTGGTTAGCATGTTCGACTACAGACATGAGGTCCTGGGTTCGAGTCCCAGGTCGGGCCAATTCGAAATAAATATTGAGTTTTCTATTAAGATTTTCTCAATATTTGTCCTGTGCCTGATCTCTCTCCGGTCGTGTCAGATTCCCGTCACATGGGAGTATAAGAGTGAAAGAATAGAGAGTGCACTTTGTGTACTATGCCTGACAATCCGCTGTGGAGCAGCGTGGTGGGTCTAAAAACCCTCTCTCATGCGAGTGAGGAGTCCTGTGCCCAACAGTGGGACGTTAATGGGTTGCTACTTACTTTTACTACTACAATACAATTACGTTTAAACTTTCAGACATAATTGTATAATTTTGGACCAAATAACAGTCACAAAGTATCATTTACCGGCGTCTCCTTTACGGAGTAATTATTGCATCAAAATAAGTAAAAATATCCCGTTTCACAGCCCCAATTCGGTGTTCCGTTGACTGTATCTCCAATACAAAGGAACTCATTATACAAAAATAGTCCGAGCAACAGTTAGCCGCCACAATCGGACTAACCGTTTCATATCGTGCCATGAATATGTATGACTTAATACAATTATATTTGGAACGCACTTAAATGGACGTGTCTAAGTATTCGAACGCTTCCGACATACTTCTAATTGTAGAGCAATTATTAAGGAATTTATAAAAGCCAGGCTTTTGTTATAATATACATATATAAAAGGACGGACGAAGTCACGCACATATAGCATCACGCTTCATTCCCATAGGGGTAGAAACCATATCCTTGCACTTGCAAGTTCGTCGGTTTAGAGTACTCTAGACCTGGCCCTTATTTAAAATGTCCTGGATTTGGTACAGGAACCTTCACCTTGGTCTTCCTCTTCCAATTTTCCCATTCACTTCTTGTCAATCTCCTTTCATTCATTCTCTCTACATGCCCAAACCGTCTAAGCATACCTTTCTCAACTTTAGTCACTACATCTTCTTTTATACCATAACGTTCTCTTATCACATTCCTTACTCTTGTCACTCAATTTTAATCCACTCACACGTCTCAAAGCTCTCATCTCTACCGCATTTATTTTACTTTTGTGATTCTTTTGCCATACCCTTACCCAAGTCACAAACGCCAGCAAAGTCTGGTGGCCTTTGTATAACAATTTTAATTTATTTTTATGATCTGATTTTTTAATAATTAAGTGACATCTCTACGTCTTCTGGGGGTTTGTCAGAGAAACGTTTATAATTACCCTTTAATAATACATGTGCTTTCGGGATGCCCGGCGCTTGCCAATACTGAGTAGACACAATCAAGCAGCCAAAATGCTCCACCAGGACCTTGCCTTGAAAATACGGCCTTGTGGATGAGAGGTTGCTGTATTACAAGTACACGCCGGTGCCAGTACTCGAATGTGGCGCCGTCCGACTCTATTGGGACCATTATCACGGATAGGACTATACTAGCCAACAAGCCTGATATCGTGATAATGGACCGGGCACACTTTCGGGTGTTTTTGGTGGATATCACGATCCCATATGACGAGAATCTCGTGCGTGCTGAGACAGAGAAAAAACGTAAGTATCTGGATCTGGCGCACGAGATTACCGCCATGTGGGGGGTGGGATCCACTGAAACCATCCCAATCGTAATATCTGCGAATGGTCTGATTCCAGTCAGTCTCGCTCACTATCTGAGACGACTAGGGTTCCGTGGCAGCAAGCGGTGTTGCTGGACTCAGCTAGGATAGTTCGGCGGTTTCTCAGCCTGTAGCCCTGACCCTCGGCCGTTTGGTCTCCCTGCCGGGGTTTATCCTTCGCCCGTTATTTATTTATGTAATTGTTTATGTATGTCCATGTATTATTTGATATTTCTGTATTTAACTAATTATTATAAAATACCTTATATACAATATAAATATATATTTTTGCGTAGACGGGCGTGAGTGTGAAAGTGGGATGATAATAATTCTTTATTTCGACCATTAGTCATAAAGTGTTAGTAAATTACGAACAAAAACTTAAATGTTAATAAGACACACAATTCACACACACACACACACTGTTCGAAGACTTTAGTCTTCAGGCACTGAGGGATATTGGACGAAAAAGTCTTCCGGAACTTCCCGAACGCTGCCCAACCGAGTTGGATTCGACGGTTGACCTTTTTCTCGAAATGAGACCTACCTAGCTGGACTAGTGTCCCAGGTATGTATACTCGTCAACAATTTCGAGTGTAGAGTTCTCAACGATGACAGGGTGGAGCGGAACATGGATATTGGACATAACTTTCGTCTTATCCATGTTCATTTTTAGGCCCACCTGTCGAAAAGCTCTGCTGAAGTCATCGACCATTGCATTGAGATCTTCCAGAGTCTCTGCCATAATGACCACGTCGTCGGCAAACCGTAGATGAGTGATGTACTCGACATTGCTTAAAAATTATTTAAACTAAACTAACCTATACCTGCTCGTTTCATCAGTCCATGAATCATGTTAAAATGATTCAGGTACTGACAATCGAACCTGTTACCAAACGCCCTTCGAATGATGCCATTTAATGAATAATCTCTTGTTTTTCTAATATACAAATTTAATAAGATCGTTCCAGTTATAAAAGATGCAAGGAAAGAATAAATCTGACTTCATTGATAATACATATTCAAAAGATAATGCATATTTTTGTGTTAACAACTGCAATATATTTAGAGTTATTGTTTTTTCGAAGGGTAGCATTTTTTTAAATAATTTAGGCTATTATTTCAGAAATAAGACTATGATGATGAGCTATTTTTCCATTTAGTTTCGATTTACAACTTCTCTTCATGGATCCTTTCGAGATTAGGATCCTACCGGGACCAATATCTTCAAGCATGAACAAACGACTATAGAGAGAGAGGGAGAGTTGTTTTTCATTGCAAAGTGCCTATTATCATTTCTAAATCTCTAGATCATTTCTGTACGGTAGTTTTTTCGTGAAAACGCTAGTTACTTTCGCATTTATAACATTAGTAAGAATAAGACTTGATATTTTACACCCTTTTGGGTAAAACTTTTTATGGCATAATTTGTGTAATTGAATCCACAGCCTAAAATATAAGTTTCAAGCATCCAAATAAAAAATTACATTACTTCCATCCCTTTCTTCGCATTAAATGTCCTTTCCCAGGCTTTAAGCTTAAGTAAGTAAGTAAGTAGCAGCCCATTAACGTCTCACTGCTGGGCACAGGCCTCCTCACTCCGAGGAGCGAGTGCGGATTGGCAGGCATAGTACACAAGTGCACTCTCTATTCCTTCACTCTCATAGTCCGATGTGACGGCAATCCGACACGACCGGAAGATCAGGCGCAGGACCGACGGCTTAACGTGCTCTCCGAGGCACGGGGGTGGATTACACCGAAATCTTAATAGAAAACTCAATATTGATTTTTGAATTGGCCCGACCTGGGACTCGAACCCAGGACCTCATGTCTGTAGTCGAACATACTAACCACTAGACCAATGAGGCAGTCTTTAAGCTTAATGCATATATAATAATTTATTTTAAAATTATGTATACCAAATTTTATTTAAATCTGTTCGTTAAAGCGCTTTGTCGTGAAAGAAGCGAAGACAGACAGACTGAGTTACTTTTTCATTTATATTGGTAAGGATAGGGTTTGAATTAAAGAATTTTAAGAATATATTTCTGCTTTCATATACAATGCCATCATAGCGTGAAGACACAATGAGAAGCAACAATTTTACATAACTTAACCACCCAAGCATCCATGACAAATGGAGGTCTAGAATAACTCCATATATAATGCACTCTATTGAGTATATACTTACTTATATTTGACGTATGATTAATCACGTTGCTAGCAGATATCCTGGATCCTATTACCAGTACGAAAAAAAATAAGAAAATTGCATTTTCTAATTTGTTCCGAGTCTAATTTGTGAAAGGCTTCGGTCGAGGATAGTGTAGTAATAGCTTTGCCTCCGTCTTTTAAAACCTTGTATATCTTTTAATATATCCAATTTAAAGAAATGCTATTAAAAGCAGATTTGATCTACATGAAACATACAATGTATGTAATGTATTTAATTGGAAAAGAAATAAAACTGTATTGCATAAAATGGCTGGGTAAATAACACGGATTTTTTGTAATATGTAATAGATTAAAATGGTTACTGTGGGTTATTCTTTAGAGATAAATACATAACATAGGGGACTTAATTGTCAATCATTTTAAGATATACATTTCTGTACTACATTAATTCGATCTATCTCGTAAGGCTTTACAAGAGTTTGCGATTTAAACGATCATCGTTTTATTTATTTATACCTTATGAAGTAGCAACATAATTATATATTAGAACTACAACTAAAACTAAACAAGGGGTTGTTAACTAAATATTATAAAAAGAGGGAGAAGATTAAAAAATACACTAAAAAAATGAAGCAGACAACATTATATGAATTAAGGAAGTACATCCTGATATTTTCTTCCTAAATTGTGACGCATTTTGATGGGAGATATCAAGTTTTAGGTTCTTTTGGACCATTGTACGTCCTAGTCAATTTTATCACCGAATGATAGCCAATATAAGTGAACAGTGGTGTAGGGTTTCGTAAAGAACGTAGAGGAACTCTGAAAGATATCCTTTTCACTAGATTTGAGTTATCCATGACTCCTTATTTAACTTAAATCGTTTGAGACGGCTCATGTATTGCGATCTTTTATATAATCCATAAGAAAAGAGGCAAGTATGTCTGATAATTAGGATTCCAAATAACTGAACCGTATTCAAGCTTGCTTCTGACCAGAGACGTATATAAATAGTTTTGCATTTCGAAATTGAAAGGAGAATGACAAAAAGAATTTATGAGTCAAGAGTGAATACGAAAGTTGGAAGGGGAAGACCAAGGCCAACGTTCCTGGACCAAATCCAGGACATTTTCATTAAGGGCCAGGTCAAGAGTACTCTAAACCGAGGAACTTGTATGAAAGGTTTAATGAGAATGAAAGAAGCGAAGGAGATATGCAAGGATCGTGGCAAGTGGAAGGACGTTGTCTCTGCCTACCCCGAAGGGAATGAGGCGTGATGCTATGTATACACCTGGCTTTGTTTTGTGTTCTTCGTAGAAGTCAAGTGTAAGTCGTTCTTTGACAACATTTGATGCAAAAATACTGTAAAAGCCTACTTGAATAAAAAAAAATTAGTTATTTTAGAGATATGTTTATAAGTCATTCAATATCCAACAAAAATATATTTAGAATATCTTTTTAAAATAACTCACTTCACGAATTTATCGGGATCGTGGCAAGTGGAAGGACGTTGTCTCTGCCTACCCCTATGGGAATGAGGCGTGATGGTATGTATGTATGTTTTTCGAAATTTTCATCTTGAATCTCTCAATCCATTTCTGTATTAAAATCCGTTGTATGGTTTAGGTCTAAGGCAAAAGACAACGGAAGCAACTTCATTTATACTATGCAAAGTTGTTGTTGTTTTTCTTGCCCTTATCCCACTAGGTGGGGTCGGCACAGCATGTTTCCTTTCGCCACTTCACTCTATCCGCTGTCATTTCTACATTCACACCCTTAATACACATATCCTCTTTCACACAATTCATCCACACTTTTTTTGGTCGCCCTCTCCCGGCCCTGCCGCTTACCATCATATTTAGGACCCTCTTACATACATGGCTATCCTCCCTTCTCATTACATGTCCATACCAGGCTAACCTTCCACTCCTTAACTTCTCGGTCACTGGTGCTACTTTCACACTTCCTCTAATATACTCATTCTTAATCTTATCCAATTTTGTCACTCCACACATCCATCTCAACATTCGCATCTCCGCTGCATGCAATTTCCTTTCATTCTCCCCTTTGGTGGCCCAGCACTCTGATCCATACAGGATGACAGGTCTTACGATCGTCTTATAAATCTTCCCCTTTAGTTTAAGGGGCATTCTGGCATCGCAAATTGTTCCCGAGACCTGCCTCCACTTCATCCAACCTGCATTTATCCTGCTAGTAACATCTCGGTCAATGCCGCCGTCGTTTTGGAAGATAGAGCCGAGGTAACGGAAATCTGAGCAGACTCGAAGGGAAACACCATCTAAGACAATCGAAGAAAAACTGGATGGATCCCCGAAATCACAGAACAGATGTTCTGTTTTGGTCCTATTGATCTTCAACCCTGCGTTTTCCAGTTTTTCCTTCCATATAAATATACTATGCAAAGATTAGCCGTAATTTCTCTGTAATCCGTCTTTATTTTGACTTTTGACTGACTTACTATACTGTAAATGTAATGCAAAACGCACTTTTAACGCGATTAATCAAAGCATATCCCCTATTTGCGATCGTTGCGAATGTTACCACATTGATATGTTACAACACAAGTTACTCAATACAAGCTGCTATGCCTGTTATTTGTACTGCCGGTATTTCTGCGTGCGATATGCGTCAACTCGACGGTATGATGAAAACGTTGGTGGTACTTTATCTAGCGCTCTTATTTTCGACTAATTTACATCGGCATTTTCGTGTAAGATTCAATTTAAATTGGTAAACAGTTAACTTTACTGTATTCCTATTTTGTCACCTGGTAAAGATACATATTTTACTTTTACAGTGAGATACACTTAATCCTAGTTCATCATTTAATGCAGATTGCAGTAAACCCACAGAGTTCGATAAATGCTCTTAACAGGTCTATCAAGAAATTGTGGTACATATACTTGAGTGATATTAGGACAAATATTAATAGTAACTATATTAAATAGTAATGGGGACAGTGGGTCACCCTGCGCAACACCAACCCCTGAGTATCTTATGATTCGATTATCACTTGTGCGTAAATGGAGATGTCTCCCAATGAAACATTTCCAAAGATTCTCATGAGATCCAGCAACTAAATGATCCAGACTAGAAAGAAATGCTAGAATGTGTTCATTCATCTGTTTTAAGACCCTTGTTAAAGGCAATTTGAAAAAAATAGTCCTATTACAAAAAGCATATTATAATATTAAAGAATATTTAAGTGACAAAGACAGTTGGACTTGAATCCAGTTGAAAATGACAGCTAAACACATTGTAACGTACGAAAACTGTGTTCAAAGGATTGAGTTTTTTGCCGGTTTCGTCTCAACTGAGTCAACTTTGCGAACCAGTGATAGACTTGTACTGGCCAGACTTCTGACAATTCAAAAGTGCTTTTTGACCCTAAACCTAAACCTTGTAGTAGGAAATTTTATTTCTGATGGTTTCTACACAGCATCTTACCGAAACACAATTTTATTGCTTGGTGGTACGTCTTCGCTGGTAGAGTGGTGACTAGCCACAGCCGATGTCTACCACTAGTCCAGATTTAGACATATTAGAAACTGTCATTCTCTAAATTCGTTTTGCTGGAGAAGGAACCCGAAACTGAGGCCGTCAAAGTTGGTGGGTGGGTTGGCTGCTTTACTAAGCGTCTTTCACATTAAGCTGGCTGTAATGCAACATGTAGTAGATGGCCATAAAATTGGAGGCGATATAAAAAACGTTTCACTTCATAAAGCAATAAATGGACCAAATCACTGTGTTAATCCTAAACGAATTGCAAATCAAGATTCAAGCCGGTTTCAAAGATTACGTAACAGACAAACATAGCGGTACTGGTCCGTTCCTGGATATAGTGTTTGTTGCATTCTTAAAACGAAAGCCGTTTTCACTTTCCTTGGTGTGTGTAAACTGGTTTGCAGTGATTGGAAAAACGTTATCAAGTGGGAAATGATTGCCGTGAGACTAATCGTCAATATAACTGCATATAATAACCCTGGCGTGTATAATACAGTGTTGAGTAGGACATATAAGAAGTAGTACTTTGGTACGTGACGTAGAAAGGTAAAAGTGGCTGTTGAGTTTATTTTGTGTTCACCAATAGATAAGGTGATTATTGAAGATGGTTTATGAATAGAATTTGCAAAGGTTTTCTTAAAATTGGTTGAAGTATAAGTAGCTAAGAAACAAATTCAAGGCAGTTAACATAATGACGGTTCACTGCGTATATATATTAGAAAACTTGTTGTATGTACATAAAAACGTTGACTCTTTTAATAAAAAGAGTGAATGTATATCATATAACTTACGAAACCAAAACAAACTTGTTATAAATTCTGGTAGGGTGCATAAGATTGACAACTCATTTAAGGGTAACTGTATACGTTTTTATAATAAACTGCCACAAGACGTTTTAGATATGTCAATTAATAAGTTCAAAGTCTTTGTTAAAAGAAAGTTGATAGAAAAATTGTATTATAAGTTGCAACATTACTTAGACGATAGAAACGACTGGGAGTGAACGAATTGCTCTAATTTTAATTGAAATATAGTAAACTAATATGATATTGTAATGATGATGGTAACAAAAAAAATACCCGACTGAGTTTGTTGTGGTTTCTTCTCGGATCAGGGCACGAAGGAACCCTCGTAACTTTAGATTTTAAGCCGTTCTTGAGTACCATCATCAGACGTATATTAATTAGAATCAGAGCGTAGAAAAAAATAAATAAAATGACGATTCAAAAGTGCTGTAATATGCCTACTTGAATAAAGATATTTTGATTTGATTTGTTATTTAAGTGACAAAGATGTTTGGACTTGATTCCAGTTGCACATGAAAGCTAAACACATACAAAACTATCTTTAAAAAAGTAACCGTTGAGTATCTTGCCGGCTTCTTCTCAGCGGAATCAACATTCCGAACCGTTGGTAGATGTATTACCAACGGACAGACAACCAACGATTCAAAATTGCGTTTTGAGCCTACTTAAATAAAGAATACCATACACATAAGTACCACGCGTTTCTATCATCTAGGTAATCTTGCAACTTATAATACGATTTTCCTATCAACTTTCTTTTAACAAAGACTGAATTTATTAATTGACATCTTTAGAACGTCTTGTGGGAGTTTATTATAGAACCGTATACAGTTACCCTTAAATGAGTTGTTAATCTTATGCAGCCTACTAGAATTTATAACAAGTTTGTTTTGGTTTCGTAAGTTATATGATGTACATTCACACTTTTTATTAAAAGAGTCAATGTTTTTATGTACATACACCAAGTTTTCTAATATATATACGCAGTGAACTGTCATTATGATATATTGAGGCAAATCCAGAAGTGATTCCGGTATCTTATTAAAAATATCATCTAAGATACAGTTTAACATAATATTTTTTAAATTCACCGTTTCACACGTTTTCTCGTTAGTAAGGAAGGAAGTAATCACTTCAGAGAAACTGCTCGAGACGGAAGATATGGTAATATAGAGTGCAAATCTTAGAAATAACTGTTAAACGTAATACGCGTAATTGCTACTTTTAGTTATAATGCATTCACTTTCGAATAGCTTAGAGCTGTTAGTTAAATACTCTTTCTAAAGACATACAGCTGATGTCTTTTGTAAATTATGTAATTTAGAAAACATAACTTACAAATCTTTTATATTTCTCTCCAAATTATTGTACGTGTTGAATTCTGTACTTAATGACTGTGTACTTTGCCAATGGGGTCACTTTGCAATGCATCACACAAACAACACACACACAAACAGTCCCTTGCACGAATTAATATTCATAACTGCCGAATTTATTTGTGACGAGGGAGGACGTTGATCAATGCAACACAGTTTATACTTCTGCAGCATCATCGTTCCCATTTTTTTATGATTAGATTGATTAATAATGAATAAGGGAGTTTAATGTGTTTCAATCTATTGTGTCCGGTTAATATATGTATTCCGGTTACAATTATGGCGAACAGGCCATTTGTATAGTTCTATACCGATGGGAGGATTCAGGTGTGGCTAGTCATCATCCTACCAGGGATACGACCCTAAGTAGAAAACATTAACTAGCAAAATTACCTCTTAATTAACGCGCTTCTTAAACTGCAGTGTCAGTTACCTCAGATGAGATTAAAGTCAAGCGTTAACCAGACAAGCACAAACATCGTTTCATTATTTACCATCACTTGAGATTATTTTCAAGAGTTAACCTTATCAGCGATATTATAATCGGTTGCATATTGAAAATACATACATAGCATCACTCCTCATTCTCTTCGGTGTAGGCAGCACCACGTCCTTTCAATTGCCACGATCCTTATATATCTCCTTGGTTTCTTTCATTATCATTCAACCTTTCGTACAAGTTCGTCGATTCTCTGTTCTTTTTGTCAGTCTCCTTTCATTCATTCTTTCTACGTACCCAAACCATCTAAACAGATCTTTCTCAATATTAGTCACTACATCTTCTTTTATACCCCAGCGTTCTCTTATCACACTATTTCTTACTTTGTCAAAGTATTTCAATCCACTCATACTTCTCAACGTTCTCATCTCTACCGCATTTATTTTACTTTTGTGATTCTTCTCCCATACCCAACTTTCACTACCATACATAAGTGTTGGCACCAACACTCCTGCATGCACAGCCAGTCTAGCCCTTTGAGACACCATCTGGCTATTCATAAAGGCGTGCAGAGCACCATTTACCATATTTCCTGCATTTACTCTCCTTTCAATATCACTTTCACAGGTTCCATCTTTTGTAAATTCATTTCATGTAAATTTAACGGCCTCGTTGGCGCAGTGGTGCTTGTGCGACGAATTCAGAAAATTGTATTTTCTAATTTGTCTGAGTCTGGACTGGTGGGAGGCTTCGGCCGCGGTTACCAGCAAAGACGTATCACCAAACAAAGAGATTTGTGTTCCGGTACGATGCATTGTAAAAACCATAAGGGGTATATCGCTTCTTACCAGATTAGCACGCTTTTATTTTAAACTGTATCATCACTTATTACAGTCAAGCGCTAAACTGTCAGCAATAAACAAAGATCCCAAGTTTACAAATTCGTTCATGTCTTCCACTTGTTCTACATTTTATTTTCAATTGGATTAATCTAAATTTGACAATTTTAAAGTGGTGATAAAGGCCTAATTGAATTTATATAAAAAAAGAAGCATGTGCGAGATCAACGGCCGGGATATATGGGCGAGTGCACGCAACATGCGCACGCGCAACGGATGTGCAAATCACGTGTCGACACTTCGCTCTACTTACTATATCTTAAGCATACTGTTTCCAATGCTGGGAAATTTTTTACTACTACCGCCATTAGCGCATCCAACAGGTGATTTTTAATTATGTCACTATTCTAATAACACGCTTAAGGCATATTAATAGTGTTATGTTACGATCTGATATAGTAAAAAGGTTGTATTAAGTGCAGCTTTCTTTAATTATTATGTCTGAAAGATATAATGGAGAAAAATATATATGTTATTAGATTTCTTAAGAAAATTTCCTAAATTTTGGTCTCATACACATTTCAACCTGCCTCATTGATCTAGTGGTCGACTAGACATGAGGTCCTGGGTTCGAGTCCCGGGTCGGGCCACTTCAAAAACCAATATTGAGTTTTCTATTAAGATTTTCTCAATATTTGCCCGAAGTTGGGAAGTTGGCGGTGTGATCCACCCCTGTGCCTCGGAGAGCACGTTAAGCCGTCGGTCCTGCGCCTGATCTCTCTCCGGTCGTGTCGGTTTCCCGTCATATCGGATTATGAGAATGAAGGAATAGAGAGTGCACTAGTATACTTTGCCTGCCAATCCACAGTGGAGCAGCTTGGTGGGTCTATGCTCTAAAAACCCTCTCTCCTATGAGTGAGGAGGTCCGTGCCCAACAGTGGGACGTTAATGGACTGCTACTACTTTTTTTACACATTTCAAAGTCAAAGTCAAAATATCTTTATTCAAGTAGGCCTATTACAGCACTTATGAATCGTCAAATATCGTTTTTTTGCATATAATATTTAAGTGAATGACAGATGATAACATTTAAGAACGACTTATAATCTAAAGTTACGAGGGTTCCTTCGCGCCCTGATCTGAGAAGAGCCCACAACAAACTCAGTCGGGTGAACATTTTCTTTATTTCATCTTCATTACAATATATATTTTTAATTTATTCTATGTCAAGATACATATAGAGCAATTCATTCACTCCCACGGTTTTTTGTCTTCTAAATATTCCTTCAAATTATAAAATGATTTCTCTATTAGCTTTCTTTTAATGACATCTTTGTAACTACTTCTGGGAGTTTATTATAGAAACGTATACAATTACCCTTGAATGACTAGTCAATTTTATGTAACCTACTAGAATTAACAGCAATTTTATTTTTATTTCTTAAGTTATATGAGGTGCATTCACTTTGTTTTCGTAAAAGAGTCATTTGCTAAGCAATTATTACTTCCACTTTTTTTTGAAGAAGAAGTGACAAACGACCAGCGTAAAAAAATTACTATTTGCGGAATCTTATTCTGATCGTATGCGTATCGTAAGTCGTAGTAATGCTTATTTCTGGATCTTCAAAAATGATTTCGAGGAAGCTCTACGACACTTCTAAACCTTTAGTAATTAATTAAATAAAACTATGACTGATTTACGCTTTAAAGCAAGTTCCGGGACAGTAGGGTTTCTTCGTGATATCGAGACCTTCGATGTCTTTTCATCTCTTGGGCAGTGTCACTATATTAGCATAATAGCTCTAGAGTCCGCAAATGACTCTAGAAATATTTTAGATTTAATTAATATCATATAATGCGAATTTTATTTTAAACATAATCCATCTTAGCAACAAGTAGATATCAAAACAAATTTACGCAAGTGCCAAATTCGCAATGTCTAGCTCAGAAAAAGGTTACACTAAAGGTCGCGGTTTCGTTATACGACGTAATCAAATTCTTTTATACATATTAATAATATGCAAACCTATTCTTAATGTAAAACTAAAAGCTTTTTAGTAAATGCATATTAATGTATAGACGATGAGTTATGATACCATGTTCCTGATAATTTCTGAAACAGATTTTGACGAGACTTTTCCTAGATAATAGATAATATCATAAGCTGCTTTTTATAGCAAGGTTTACACGGGCACGAAGCATTTTAGGGCTTTAAACATCATCGAATTGGACCACATTGAATCGTAGATGGATTTAGCTTGGGAAGAGTTCCTAAATAGCCAATATTATAGATAATATCACAGGCTACTTTTTATCGCAAAGTTTACACGGGCACGAAGCATTTTAGGGCTGTAAACATCATAAAATTGGACCACATTGAATTGTAGATGGATTTAGCTTGCAAGATGTGTCAAACTACAGGGAGGAGTTACTAAATAGCCAATATTATAGATAATATCATAGGCTGCTTTTTATAGCAAAGTTTACACGGGCACGAGGCATTTTAGGGCTTTAAACATCATCAAATTGAACCACATTGAATCGTAGATGGATTTGTCTTCAAACTAGAAGAACGAGATCACAAATAAGGTCCCCGAAATAGGTTTTAGAATAAGACAGGCTAAACCCAATGTATCACGGTTTAAAATATAGCCGTTTTGTTAAGTTAACTATAAATAACGATCACGAAACACATATAATATATTGTTATGACATTCTAGTTAATTGGAATGTTAGAATGAAACTATTGCGTTTCAGTAATACATTGTGAACTAGATCGTGCTATTTCGGCCTTGTTTGCTGGGTCTTGTTTCTTTCTAGACTATTTATATTAATCTTAGTGACAACAATATACTTATATGACGTTTATATCACTAACAATAGTCGCGTAGATGTTCCGGGTTTGACTCTAGGTCAATAAGCTTTAGAAAATTATATTATCTGAACTTACTTAAGCATTTGATTGATTTTATCTCTTACCTATTAGCTTTACATTAAAAGATATGAAATAAGAAAGGAATTATGGTCATGTAATAAAATTAAAAGTAGCTTTTACTGTCTATACGTCTTTTGTAAGAAACCATGAAACAAGAAGCTTTATTAATGGAAAAGGGAATACACTTTAGAATGATGAAGTTTTGGAATCTTAAAATAAAAGGCTTTAGTATTTACAATTGAAACAGTTATAGAATCTTAAGACAGAAAAGAAACTTTGGAATCCATGTCTCAAACAGCTAAGACTATCATGATATTAAGATCGGTTTTTCCTTGGATTGAAATTCCGCCCCAGAACATGCAGGATCCTCCTCTGTAGCTGACGGTTTCTTCAAAGCAGGCCTGTGAGTACCGTTCCCCCTGCCTCCTGTACACTCTTCTACGCCTATCTATTGCAGAAAAGGCATACCCTAGTCTCGTCGGAGAAGAGGACAGTCTTCCATTGGTCGAACGTCCAATCAACGTAGTCTCGGGCAAACTGAAGTCTGACTCGTCTATGCTCTGTTGTCAATTTGGGGCCAGTAGCAGCCCTACCTTATTTGTGCGATTTTAGAACTAAAATCTTCTAGACGCTTATTCCATCAAATGGTTTTCATTTGAATGGAATATTTTAATCGTTTCGAATTGTAAGTATTTTCATACCAACTCGATTTCGTTAAACCGGTCCCGCACCTGTGGTTCCGGCTACACTCTCACTTTCATCGTCCACGATGACTAAATTGTTATGTGTATAATGAAATGATTACATGACCTCCAGGCTACACAAATAACCGCTTTTTTAATTGGAAATATGTTGTTTGTGATGATTGAAGTCACTATCACACTAATGAGTAATTACAATGTGACTGCACAAACTTCTTTAACTAAATATATACGCATGAAATTGAGTTGATGAGTGATGAGTAATACACAATAATAAAGTCTAAAATGGAAGTAACCTAACCTGGCAAGAGATATTGTATTTCTTATGGTTTTTACACAGCAATTTGCAGTTTTTTGCTTGGCACGCTTTTTTAATGGTAGAGTCGTATGCAAAAGCGGCCAAATCCGAACAGTCTTAACTCAGACTTATTAGAAAGTACAATTCTCTTCTTTATTTCCATTTTTTCTTCTTTAATCTTTTAATTCTTGTCGGAAATTGTGCATAGAACTATAGTAGTTCCGTGTACCACTTCCGGCAAGCATAGCCAGTACTCACACCATTGCTCATGCAAGGGTAGGTGTAGCACAAGGAGGGCCAACAACTCCTTGACTTTTTAATTTATACATTAATAGATTTCTTTACAAAACGCAAATAATGCATGAACACGAAAGAAGAAACTTAAACATCCATGATTTAAACAATGTATTTTTAAATATTTGTTATATAAGAAGTTATAGAACTATCCCTTTAAAGGAAGGTCGGCAAGCTTCTTTTAAAATATCAAAATATACATTTGAAACTATTATATTTTAAGCTATAGCTAGGTACTTTAAGAGACTTGAGAAACTGCCTCATTGGTCATATAGGTAGCATGTTCGACTACAGACATGAGGTCCTGAGTTCGAGTCCCGGGTCGGGTCAATTCAAAATCAATATTGAGTTTTCTATTAAGATTTTTTCAATATATGCCCGAAGTTGGGCAGTTGGCGATGTGATCGTCCCTCGAAGAGCACATTAAGCCGTCGGTCCTGCGCTTGATCTCTCTCCAGTTGTGTCGGTTTCCCATCACATCGGACTATAAAAGTCAAGGAATAGAGAGTACAATCAAGTAACGTGGTAAGTCTAGGCTCTAAAAACCCATTCTCACATGAGTAAAGAAGCCAGGGCCCAGCTGTGGGACGTTAATGGACTGATATTTTTTTTTTATCTTTTAGAGGAAGATTACCCCCTGACTTTGATTCACCAGTTAATGGTACAGTTACAAACCCATAACTTCTGCAAATTGATAATGACTAACTATGGAACCTCGAGGTCAATAACTTCTAACATGTCAGCCAGGTAAGCAATTATAATTACATAAAACACAACAGACGTTATTGTTATATCAAAATCGTTGCCATTATATTGTTGTTATATAACAAAGTGAGATAGTAAAGTATAAGTCATTTGTAATTCGAGTAGTGTTAGATTCTATAAGATCAAATTATTCTTCATTTGTGCTGGCTTCACTTTCTTTTCAATTGTCATAATTTTCTTTGGTGATGTCAAATTTAATACTGACAAAAATGTACTGGGGAATTTCATCTAGGAAAAATAGCGGTCAGTATTTTATAATTACGATAGACATTTTGACATATTGGTTGAATTTACCATTGAAATATTTCACTAAATACCCTAAGAGTGTCCTTTTAACGCAGTTTGAACTTTTGCTACAATTAAACCCATTTGTGATCGTGATCTTTTGTTATAGATACTTGTTTAAACATTCTCAGCTAGACAAAAGAATTCTGAACGAACAAATGTATTATTTATTCAATTCCTACTATTACCTGATAAGAAAACACTATCTTTTGCAATAAAATTAAGCATTGACGATATTATATGTATATGTAAGTGCAATAGTCTGTGGAACGCTGGCGCCATCTGTCTATTGGCGTGGGACGGAGTCAATAGTGACAATCCGGAGCGCGTCTCTCCAGTTCTCGGGTGACGGTCCGCCAGAGCGGTCGACTATTGAAGCTCTCGCGTTCCTAGCTATTATTATTAATGAGTTTGTGTAAATTGATATCGGGTACATTACGTGATTAGACGTTATAATCCGAGTTAATAATCCACCAACATTACCCACCAACGCCCACAGTATAGAAAATTGAATTATGGATGCCATTAATGACCTCGGAACCCTACGCCCCTATGCTTTATGCTTCTCTCTCTCTTATTCTCTAATATGTTGGTATGTATATTTATTGGGATATAATTATTTGTGTGTAAGTAAAAAGTAAGTAAGTAAGTAGCAGCATATTAACGTCTCACTACTGGGCACAGGCCTCCTCACTCCAGAGGAGCGAGGGTTTTTAGAGCATAGACCCATCACGCTGCTCCACTGCGGATTGGCAGGCATAGTACACAAGTGTGCAATCTCTATTCCTTCACTCTCAGAGTCTGATGTGACGGGAATCCGACACGACCGGAAAGAAATCAAGCGCAAGACCGACAGCTTAACGTGCTCTCCGAGGCACGGGGGTGGATCACACCGCCAACTTCCCAACTTCGGGCAAATATTGATCTTAATAAGAAACTCCATATTGATTTTTGAATTGGCCCGACCCGGGACTCGAACCCAGAACCTCATGTCTGTAATCGAACATGCTTTCTTTCTTTCTTTTCTTTCTATCCACTAGACAAATGAGGCAGTATTTGTGTGTATGTTTATGTTATTGCCTACCTTCCTTCTTCGCCACATACAGCTTTTTTAACTCAAGGTTGTAAGCGATAAGACCGCCTGTTGTATTTTCTTTCTCTATTTAGTTAAGTGTATTATAATGTATTAATTATAAGGTGCAATAAGGTGTATAAATAAATGGTTCGCATTCTCTTTTTAGATCTTTTTACCTTCTCTCTAGGTAGAAGAAGAAGAGGATGCAGACCCAACAGAATAAGTGCCTACGTCTCTAGTAGGAGCTCCGAGGTACGTCAGGAATGACGTCATTCATTGTGACACCAAGACGCCCACCGTGGAGGTGTTCGTCCAGCAGTTAGCGAGGAGCATGTTCCGCCACGCGGACCACTCCCCGCACACATACCTCCATGGCTTTGCCAGCCAGCATCCTAGATCTGAAAGCACTGGGCGCCCACTACCTCGTGAGCTACTGTTGTCACCACCACCAGGTGTGGGTGAAGATGACGGCGTTGACGACTCGACGGCAGTGACGGAACTCGAATTGACCTGGATGGTTTCGCCGGTGTAAGCTGGTGGGAACCAGCCCGTTAGAATGACGGGCAGACACAAATACCGGGCATCGACAATGATTGAGAAAATTAACCCGGGTAATGAAGCATTGCCTCGAGGCCAGTACCCCACAACTTGGTTGTGAAGAACCCCAGAGAGATCTTTTTGAAACTAACAATTATGATGATATTAATATAGTTTTTCTGTTATGACATCTGCAAGATTTTGCTTTTGCTGATCTGTTGCCTCATACGTAAGGAACTCTTTCTATGTTGTCACTTTCAGAGGTTTATTCTAGTTGGCGTAAGATATAACTTTATTTTGTAGTAGCAATATAAACATTTCCTGGTCATTAATCTTAATTGTCCCATCATTGACCATACCAATTCTATACTCTCTGAAGTAAAGCATGTTAAATAACGTTTCATTTACAAGATGTAGATTTAACTGTCCATATATTTTTTGACCGACTTCAAGTACAACTATCATATCAGTAAATGTCAAACCATTTCATTGAATTACAAACAAGAGCTTAACTGCGTCAGTCAAAATATGGTCTAGAAGACTGTCGAATTTAAATGTCGTGCGTTTATAATAACCTTGTGTACCAGTATTGAGGAATTTAATAAATAGTCGTATGCGAATCAGGTTCATATTCGTCAGGCCCAAGGTCATAGGTGTCACGTAACGCTCAAGCCGGTCAGGGTGTCTTGGTATGTGACAGAATGTTTAGTGATTTTGTAGGCGACGTCGTCTACTAAACTAATCACGTCCTGTAAAGCTTTTATTGCATAAATTTCGTTTACAATTTGCATGATTTAAGGTTAGATTAGTTGTAATACTGCGGTATTTTTATTTTTGACGCTGGAAAATGCATTTACGCACCCCGACTGTGGGGTCGGGAGTGTGGGACTCGGCGAGGGAGAAGAACTCGCAATACCCATTTAAACCCAGCGGGACCGTCGTCAACCATGAGTGGGGAGCCATAGGCTCGTTGAGGCATTCCTCTCTGACCCCTCGGTTGTATTCGGCTCACAGATATTCTACACGGGGAGGAGTTGCATGAACCTCCGCCTCCTGTTTCCTACTCCAAATAATACTGTGGTATGCAAAGTAGATAAAGTAAATGGTGTCTTTGTCTTCATCTATGTAAAGTTACTCATTTTTTAGAGGTCCTCTGTTCCAAGACATAATATTGATGCAATGTAAACTCTAGAAAATACGAAGGTAACAAAACCTTACAAATATTTTTTTAAATCTGATCAAACATAAGATATTATGGCTAACACTGTCATTCCCTGTTTCAAACCTAATATTTACGTAGATATATATAAAGCTGAAGAATTTTTGTTGGTTTTTTATCGTGTCTATAAAAAACTAACTTTAGAACCAATCATTACAGAGCATATTTAAACATACGTACATAGCATCACGCCTCATTCCCATAGGGGTAGGCAGAGACAACATCCTTCCACTTGCCACGATCCTTGCATATCTCCTTCGCTTCTTTCATTCTCATTAAACCTTTCAAACAAATTCGTCGGTTTAGAGTACTCTTGAAAACGTTCGCCTTGGTCTTCCCCTTCCAACTTTCCCATTCACTCTTGACTCATAAATCCTTTTTGTCTCCTTTCATTCATTCACTCTACGTGTCCAAACCATCTAAGCATACCTTTCTCAATTTTAGTCACTACATCTACATCAAATTTGTATTCTCCCTCCTATGTGGCAGAAGACATATAAAAGCCACTTATTTTTCTAATATAAACCTCCATTCAGGAGTTTGGAAATCAGTTACTGCACCAAAATACCAAATAAGATTAGCTGAATCTAGTTCAGCTGAGTGGGCGTATGTTCCAACTCAAGAGTTCAAGAAAGAGGAGCCTGATGACCAATACTGCGTCTTCTGGTACCCTCCCATATAAAAGCCACTGGCAAAACTAGGATTTTACATGTTTGGATCAATATTTATGTTATTTGACATAAATGTATCCACAAGCCATAAACACAAATAATACAATCACTTACAACATTTCATTTCCCAACAAGTTTCGCACGCACATTTGATTCAGTTAATATACAAACGATTTTGCACCTTCCCACCAAAAAAATAAAGTCAATTTTTGTTTCCGTCACCCAACCATGTCTATGGATAATGAAGACCTGGTTTGTAAGAAAAATTAGACTTGCAATAACCTTATCAAAATAGTTACAATAAGCCGGAACAAATTCTTGAATGGATTTCACATGACATGGAGTCTTTTGAGAGCATATTATAATAAAGCTTTTTGCACAAGACTTCTGCTGATAGATGGATCATTTCTTGCTCAAGTGTGACTATACTTTAGGGATACAAACTTTAAGACGGTTGCTTTGGACGGTGCTCTAAGCTTTCACCATCCGATAGAAACTCAATGCCGACTCAGACGTGGAGTTTAATCACAAGCTAATATTATAATATAAAACCAGTTAGCCATATTACTAATGTAACTAACGTCTACTGAGTAGATGAATATAAAACTGGTATTCCGTTAGAGAACCATTTATCATCGTTGATGATTAAGGAGAAACCAGATTTGTCCGTAGTCTTTTGGGCAGTTACTTTTTATGCTGCTATTAGAAGATAGTCCGACAATTTCACACCTTCAGGTTCAAGATGTGATTTAACCAATAATGTGATTTACGCCACGATACTCAAAGGAAAATTCGAAGATGAGGAAGTTCTCATTCCGAGGACGCCAATGATTCCAACAGATATGCCGTTTGTGTTCTGTCTTGCATTTGACATTACTATTAAGAAATCACAACACCAATCCTTGAAAAATTGTAGTCAGAATCTAGATGATCATTTGCGTTATTTGTTCTTGCACCTGAAGAACGTCTATCACCAGATTCTTCTCTGAAGAGTGCAACCCATGCAGAAAAAAGGGCTACATTTATTAAAATACTTGATTTTTGCTATTAATAAGCCTATAAAATCTAAAATCTGCTCATTTATTGCCTTTACGGCAGAACGAAGTTCGGAAGGTCAGCTAGTATTTAAAGTATTTCTTATTCTGAAGGAAAAAATGATTCTACAGTTAAAAGTAACCAATCAATTTAGCATAAATTCATTTCTATACATGGTAACCGTTGAAGAATTGAATAAAATAAATGATATTGCAAATTTACTTTTATTTCATTGCCAATACGATTTATTATTAATTAATCGGACGCATCTGTTGAAGCTATTGCAAAATCACTGATTCCAAAATTTTCTCGTTTCAATACGTAAGGTTCTACGAATTTTTATTTATAAAAATATAGGGTTTCAATAATTTTTAGTGACAATGGTTGATTCATTTATATATACTAGTATTAGTATTATAAAGCTGAAGAGTTTGTTTGATCAAATCGTGACCAATTTTTTTCCATCATCAAAGCACTATGATCTATCTTTGTTTTCGGAAGCGTTCTCCTAATACCTTGTATAGTGTGCACCTTTTTAAGGTAGCCACAGTCTTTAAATTAAGTTAATTTTATATTACCTTGGAGAATTAAATAGGTTTACATAAATCTGGATGCTGCCACTGTTGCCAAATATATATATATATATGTCGGAGGGCAGGTATCTGTAGAACGCTGGCGCTATCTATCGGCGTGGGATAGAGTCAATAGTGGCAGTCCGGTGGGAGTCACTCGGCAGTTGTCGAGTGGCGCTCGACCGGAGCGGTCTACTGTTGGAACTGTCGTGTTCCTAGCTATTATTGTTAACGAGTTTGTGTAAATTGATATCAGGAACATTATAATCCGAGTTAATTAATAAATTGTTTGATTACACCAACATTACCCACGAAAGCCCACAGTATAAGAAATTAAAAATGGATCCCATTAATGGCGATGTCGGCGGAGTACCCTACGCCCCTATGCTTTATGCCCTCCTTCTCTCTTATTCTCCGACATATATATTCTGGCGAAATATGATACTCCCACGGGTATACTTACAAATATCTTTACACTAAATGCATGACAAATTTAACGAGCTACTGTTAAAGTGAAATTTGTTCTAAACAGACATATTAACACCAATGTGAGATGTAGCATGGATTTCTTTATGTAAGATGTGTTAAATTTGCTATATTTTTGTAACATTAACTTGCACAGTGAAAATTGTAAGGAGTTCCCAAAAACATTGCACAAATCTTAAAAAGCATTTATTTTAAAGTTTGTTCGCTTGAATGCGATATTCTCAGGAACTACTGGTTTCAGTTCATTTTTCGAGCAAGACTAAAGACAAATCATCACGCCAGAACCAATAGAACCGATGCACTAATGAAGAGAGTTTCAAAATCAGGCTGTTTTCCTTTTGAGGGCGATGCGTAAACGGTTAAAGTTTCGCAAAAACTATACACAGGACATAGGACACAATTGTTCCCCTTTAAAAGTTCTAAAAAAAAGTCTGTTACAACATAAGTCTACCTATTAAGGTAGGTTCACTATTACCTTTTGTATACCAACCAAATTTGTTACTTTTGTCTCTTTTACTTTAGTTTTTAGTTTTATTACAAAAGTCATGGTTAGACTTACGAAAAGTACAAATTTTATGCGTAAATTTACTAAACGGATGTGCTTTCACGTGCACTGTTCGTGCAGGGCGTATTAATATCGGAAAACGTGTCATTTTTTTACGATTTAAAATTATAGTTATTTGAAAATATTACGTCACTCTTACGATGACCTCGCGGGTGTAATAGTACTGGTTTCGCTAGAAAAAGATCTCAGTTTGTTTCCCGGTAAGAAAATTTCATTTTCTAATTTGTCTGGGTCTTGATTTGTGGGAGGCTTCGACAGAGGCTAATATATATCGGAGAATAAGAGAGAAAGAGCAGAAACATAAAGCATGGGCATAAGGTTCCCCGCCGACATCATCGTTAGTGTGGATCACATCCATACTGTGGGCGTTGGTGGGTAATGTTGGTACAACCAAACATTTTGTTAATTAACTCAATATAATGTTCAATCACTTAATGTTCCCGATATCAATTATAACAAGCTCATTAACAAATATAGGAATGAGACAGTTGCAATAGTCGACCGCTCTGGCGGACCGTCACTCGAGAACTAGCGAGTCCGGCGCCGGATCTCGACACATGACTGTGTCCCACGCTGATAGATAGGTGGCGCCAGCGTTCCACAGACTACTGCATTCCGTCATATTATTATATGTATGTATAAATTAAAAGTGCGTGAGTACAAAGTTCACATGTCATATGAAACTTCTTTCGCAAACTAATTGTTAAGTCTTCTTTATATTTATACAAGTTTAAAACTTTTCATTTCCGAGATTTAGAGGGAGGAAATGTTAGGAATTTAATTGTCATTAAAATATTTTACATGCCATACGCAGTACATACATACGTACGGTAATATTTAATAACATTATATTAGTAACCAAGTTAATAACATTAACTTCGTAATATTTAGTAACCAAGCACGTGCAAAGCCCTACTTCTAGAAGTAGCAGGAGGTCCCGACACTCCTTCATTAATAACACCTCATATGTGGACACCTCACTTAAATTCCAAATTATTTCTTCTCTTTAAATCCAACCGCTATACAGTCCAAATTCAAACCCACTATATGGACGGTAAAATCCTCTGCGTCGCCGCTCCACAGAATTTACCAAGTTATTACTGCTGTAAGATCATAAATTTATGTACGGCAACTTTTTATTAATGTAATATTATTAAATATTATCGTTACATCTTATAGCCGTTCATTATAAATGGTAACAAATAAAAATACTACGATTTAAAAATATATATTTACTCGTGTACTTGCCTGTACCGCTTAGAAATTACGACATAGCGCTCAGAGTTATTTTATGATATATCAAATCAAATCAAATCAAAATATCTTTATTCAAGTAGGCATATTACAGCACTTTTGAATCGTCAAATTTTTTTTTTTTCTTTTCCTTTCCACACTCTAATTCTAATGTACGTCTGATGATGATACTCCAGAACGACTTAAAATCTAAAGTTACGAGGGTTCCTTCGCGCCCCGATCCGAGAAGAGCCCACAACAAACTCAGTCGGGTATTCTGTTTTTTTTTTTTTTGTTATCATCATCATTACAATATCATATTAGTTTAATATATTTCAATTCAAATTAGAGCAGTTCGTTCACTCCCACGCGTTTCTATCGTCTAAGTACTCTTGCAACTTATAATACGATTTTTCTATCAACTTTCTTTTAACAAAGACTTTGAATTTATTAATTGACATTTCTAAAACGTCTTGTGGGAGTTTATTATAGAAACGTATACAGTTATATAGTACCAGAGACCATGGTGTGCTACACTGGTATACGCAGAAGTCTACTGCTGCGGGGATGTTACGACGCAGAAGGAGATGGCGAAACGGTTAAGGGAGGCGGATGTGACCGCTTCGCAAAAGAAGGCCTGGAAGGAGACGAGAGGCCCACGATAGCCGTCTCCCTCCTTAGTGGTGTCCTTTATGGAATGGATGCGGGGTCCGTCGCCCAATAAGGAGAGGACCCTCAGGGTGGCTTGCCAGGTGCTCCAGGCACGCTACCTTCGGAGTAAGTTTTTCAGGTCATTTAGCACATCGCTGGCGGAGTTGCGTGACCCCGTCTCCGAATGATGTAGGACCACCTGAAACATCCTCCCGGGTATTCCAGGTAGCGACGAAGAAGTGCCAGCGTTAAAAAAAACGATTCTAAGGTGTTATTCACGTTGGTTCATTTCACTGGTTAGTTTTTTCTATGGGCTTGTAGTCTATAATACTGATACTTAGTCATTGACTAATTATAACTGGGCTCAACTTACGGTAGCACCAATTTCCGACTGATGGCAACACTTTTCAAAACTACGTTTCAACACAAGCGATAAACAATCGTGACCTTATCTATTAAAAATCAGTTAAGTAAATATTTCTAAGGCATTATGTTTATTGAAGTAAACAAAGTATTGCGAAAATAGCAACTACTTGCCTAAATTTATCAGGGCTGTCTCATGTACTTTAACTTTTACAATTGACACTGTTTCCTTTACCAAAATAGGACAAATTTAATATTTTTAAAGGACCAAATTACTTTAGGTAGACTTTACAAGTATATTTTGTGAATACTGAATGAGACTGAGCTGTCACACTTGCCTATGTAACGTTATATAGGGTAAAATCTGATCTTGACCTTAAATCCTTGTTATAATTATCGCTATACTATATTTTTCTTTATGAATATATAATATATAAACAACAACTTATATTTCGTACTTTTAAGCTTGTTTTTGATGAAGCTTTTATTTCTGACACGTGGTTTTAAGTATTTTAAAATGATAATCAGAGAGAGAAAGACGTTGTTATAAACGGAGTTTCTTTTACGTGATTAACATAGTTAACAATATTTCTGTATGTTTGTCTGTCAAAAGGACTACAATTGACTACCCTGAATCAAAGCAGCCAAACATAAACCACTGAAGGAAATCGGCCGCGTAATCCAATTATGTTAAAGTTAAATGGAGAAATTTATCCGAGCTCAGATTTCGCTGTCACTGATGACCTAACTGTCAAATTATTAAATGCCTTAAAATATCGAAAAACAATATCTAAATTTTTAGTGATTTTTCAAATGACTGTATCTTATTTAAAAATGGTCGTAATGGAGTAAAATAAAAAGCATTTCAAAATTTGTCGTTTCTAAATTTATAAATTTTCAAAAAAATTCAACTTACACTAAAAATGTCGTTTTTTTCGATCTTATTTTTACATTAAAATTTAACCGCTATATGGATTGGATAGGTTGTCTATTTGGATTCGATTTGGTTTTTCTTTGGTCTCGATACAATCATTTCCTGGTGAGCTATGGACTTTGAATGAAAATAGATAATAACCAATGGTCGTACAGAAAATCAACGTTAGGTTTCTTGAGCATGAATAAATTCTTTACAAACTCTCTAGATGGCTCAAAAAAAAAATTGTTTTATCCTTAACATCACTTTGAAAAATCATAAAAAATAGGGCTTTTTAGGGTCTTCTAGAAAAGCACATGCTACATTGAGTATATTGTAAAAATATAAAATTAAACCCAGTTCATGTTTCATTCGATTATTCATATGTTGTTGTTCTCTTGCCCTTATCCCACTAGGTGGGGTCGGCACAGCATGTTTCCTTTCGCCACTTCACTCTATCCGCTGTNGCAGTATCACCCCCCCCCCCTCATTTTATAAGGTAAGTAGCAGCCTATTAACGGCCCACTGATAGGCACTGGTCTCCTCACTCATAGAAGAGAGAGTTATTACGTAGACCCACCACACTGCTCCACTGTAAGATGGCAGGAATAGTACACAAGTGTATGCTTCAACATAAGCGTTCTCTATTCCTTTTCTTTCATAGTGGGATGTGACGGCAATCCGACACTCACGGAGAGAGATCAGATGCAGGACCGACAGCTCAACGTGCATTCCGAAGCACATGGGTGGAAAACACCGCCAACTACACGACTTTGGCCAAACATTGAGAACATTTTAATAGAAAACTGAAGCCGACCTTAACCTCTAGACCCATGAAAGAATTATGGGGTAATTCCAAAAATCGTTTACATATGATAAATTCTTTATGAAGTTTCTTCACCCTAAAATATGGCGTTGCAAGTTTGTTATTATTTCTTCATTAGCATATCTATGCCTAAAACTATCATTTCGTTGAAGGAGTCACGGCAAAGAATGAGGGCGAATATCGAAGCACAGTATCCTCGACGGAAGGGAGTAGGTAATAGGAGACGAAAGTTTAGCCCTGCTCCCCCTGAAGTACACTTGTGAGCCTTGTTCATCCGGAGGGGCCAGGGTAGAATGCTTTTAGGAACCTCTGGTCCAAAATGACTACTACCGGTGTGGCCCACACTCAAACACATGAAATAATTTATTTTATTGCTGCCAGGTTAACGCTTGATTATGATTACACCTCATGGTAAATGATGATCGCACTGGATGGAAGACAAATCTCTTGCCTGGCGGTACGTCTTTGCTGGTAGGGTGGTAACTAGCTAGGGTATCTAAGTCTAAGTTGCTAGTTAAAGCTGTAACTGTACAAGGAAATAAATTCGTTTAGTATCCCTGATATTAATATGTATATAATAAACTAAGTGTCGAAGTATTTATTCACAATTCGATATATTCAAGTTATGACTAAGCAGAATACTTAATACATTTGTCACCAACCAGAACCGGAATATAAAGTACTTGAAATGTTGCTCGCCAGACATGATATTAAAGATTGTAATATTCATATATTATCTGTATTACTGTTTCTAAAAGAATTTATCTAAATCCTGCACTGTTTTAACAATATGGCACTTAAGATACACTTTTTACGAAAATTGCGTGCCTCTATATATAGAAGTGCACAATAATAATATGTTTTTAATATTTTTCATAGTTGGGTATGGCAGAAGAATCACAAAAGTAAAATAAATGCGGTAGAGATGAGAGCGTTGAGAAGCATGAGTGGATTAAAACTGAGTGACAGAGTAAGAAATAGTGTGATAAGAGAACGTTGTGGTATAAAAGAAGACGTAGTGACTAAAATTGA
>JACTOM010000884.1:197317-247041 GCA_015832385.1 Elymnias hypermnestra | reverse complement strand
CAAATACTGAGAATTTCTTGACAGAAATCTCAGTAAGTAGCATCCTATTACTATCCCACTGATAGGCAAAGGTCCCCTCACTAACATGAGAGAGTGTTTTTAGGGCATAGCCCCACCACGCTGCTCCACTTCGGATTGGCAGGCATAGTACACAAGTGCACTCTCTATTCCTTCACATCGGACTATGAGAGTGAAGGAATAGATGTGTATAAGAGACAGGAAACAGAGTGTGGAAAAAAAATATAATTTGACGATTCAAAAGTGCTGTAATATGCCTACTTGAATAAAGATATTTTTGATTTGATTTGATTTGAAATAAAAATAAAATAAAATTGATTTATTTTAAGACCCATAGAAATTACACAAACAAAATAAATGAAATAAAATGTACAGATAAACACAAGAGAGATTTAAGAATAAAATAAAAACAAATTTAATTTAATTTTTAATTATAAGACAAAAATAAATGAATAAAGTCATGAATGCAAAATTAAAAATTATTGAGTTACAAAAAGAAAGTCGCTATTTTATATTCCTCGTCTGGTGCATACTCAACCAGGTACGAAAGAACACATTATCGGGAGATGCCTGAGCAACGGTTCTAATGAAACTGTTCTCGCAATTGCGAACAGTCTCCCAAAAGCCAGCGATTTTTTTTGCGTATGATCCCATAGAAGTCGGAAACGCCCTCGTCGGCAAACATAGCTGAAGCACTGCAAAACCTTGGCATTCGTAGTAGGATGCGAAGGGCATTGTTGTATTGTACTCTGAGGGTGTTAAAGGCCTCTTTGGAATACTGTAGCCATAATTGTGACTTATAGAAGCTGGTGCAGTAGGCTTTGAACAAAGTAACCTTAACCCCAACAGAGCACGTGCCAATGAGCGTCGTTACCGCTCCATATCCAAGTCATCACTCAGACATCCCGTCAAGATGTGTCCGAGATACCGAAACCACTGCACTTCCTGAACCGGTAAACCATATAAAGTGAGGGTACTCTCTCCGGACTCTTACCATAACGAAATATGAGTAATTCCGATTTGCATACATTATATTTGAGGCCATGACGTAAGGCATATTCTTCGCAAATCGAAACTAAGACCTTCTATCGAGGGGCAAAGAAAGACAAAGAAGTTTTGGCTTTTTTCTTCAATAAAAAACAAATTATTTATTTTTAACATTATTTAGGTTACTTTTTTATTTAAATTTCATAGAATTTGATGGAAAAACAATAGGACAATTAACAGTGTTGCCTTTTCGATATTAAAGAAGACTGTTCAAACTTATATATATATTTGCAACACGTCTATATAAACCACTACCACAAAATTAATGTTTTTATAAGAACTTTAGATATATTGGCACTAATTATACATATATAAGGTCACAGACAGCAACTAGTATACAAGAATGTCAAAAACAGACTGCGATATTGAAAGTGCAACCAGTAATGGCAAGGGTGAGAGGACAACACACGACTGCAACCAGTAATGGCAAGGGTGAGAGGACAACACACGACTTTGACATTATCTTATGACATCCATATTCATTCGTGTCGTCCTAGCAACTGTGGGTGACATTATCTGAAGTTTAACAGGTTTTTACTACCGGTCCATGTCAAGTAACTTGAATACGGTGAAGAAGATTTCAAACAACTTTTATTTAATGACAAGACATTTCTCTTGTAACACGACGGAGTTATTTTAAAGACTTATCACCAAGCAAAAGTCCCGGTACTGTGTTCTGTGGAGACTGTGAAATATACCTCTTGCTGCAAGCACTGTAAAGAACTTCCAAGACTATATCATCAGGTAACGATATAGTCAAGTTATCACCTAGATTACTTCAAAAGACACTTTTACTATGAACGCAATCATTCAAAAGCGACTACTAAAATACATAGCAAAATATACAGTGAATAAGATCAATAATCAAGCATCTTTCAAGCTTATTTAATTGCTCCTCGGTGAGATCAAGAAAATCAGTATCAGGATATAATAATTATTTCTTCTCTTTCTTGTTGTCATACTTGAAACTTATTTTTTTTCTGTTTTATTTAAAGAGCTTAATCACAATACAATAATGTCCTTTCGTAAAGCTCTAAATATAATACTCAATTATCTCTAAAATGAATTTAAATTAATTTGTGCTGAAAAGAAGACAGAAATGCAAAAAACGTCATAAAATCACTTATCACCTAACCTAACCTACTTCTTATCAGCATCACAAACAGTCCTAAATGACCAGTTGTCTCTCGACTAATCGGGTGCCTATCTTTTTAATTGCTCACAGGAGAGCGTTTAACTGTTATCTTTCCTGATGCTAAGCCATGATGCAGTTCAAAATGGAAATTTGCTTATCTGCTAAGTAGTCATTTACTTCGTATGGACCGCAATATATTTCCTTGGCTTTCCTAAGGCTTTGTTGGTAGGATAGTAATCAGTCACGACTGAAGACACCAAAGCTGATGCAGACAAATCGGTAAATGCAACTTTCTAAACGAGTCCTGATCGTAATCGAAGGTAGGGACCTCTATCAAAGAATCGAGGCCATCACCTTTGCCTTGGAATTTAAAATCTCCTTTTTTAAAAACCTTAATAAAATAAGAATGATAACGTTTACAAATTTCAATAAATACATTCGATAACCCATTTACAAATATTTGAGCATTTTGCGGCATCTAAAATATCTGTGGTGAAAGGAAATCGACGTTGGAACGGAAAATATCGTGAGAATACAAGCTTAACTGTTTGATTACTAGTTGCTGTCCGTACGTAAAATTATTACTTCAATCTACTATTTCGTGGAGAAGCCAGTCCACGTCTAAAAAAAATTATAATATTTCCAAATTGTATAGTGAATCGAATCCCGGACTTCTGCTAGCGAATTTAGTATTCATAATACCAGCTTTGGCAACCTAAAACCAAATCAGATAAATTGACGCTTTTCTTCGCTGGGAAATGACTTTATACATAAACCCCTACCCATAGGTCAGGAGTGTGGGACTCGGCGAAGGAGAAGGCCTCGCAATACCCATTTAAACTCAGCAGCTCCCTCTTCATCCATGAATAAAGCACCAGGAGTTTAACTTTAGGTTTCATAAATTACGCCCGATTGTAGTCACCTTCACAATGCTAGGCACAAATATAAAAAATTTGAAACACAAAAGAGCACTAGAGTTGCTAAAATTATATATGACAAACTGATAATTACAAAAAAGAACACTAAAAGGATGCCTACGTCACCCGAGAATGGCACTGAAATCAATGTAGTGAAAAGTATTCAATTAAAGAAGAAGAACAAAACAACAAATTGTCACATGCGTCAAGAGGTCTAGCAGCTTCTCTAAAGGAATCATTCAAAAAGGAATACTAAATTACAAAAAAATACAGTGAATAAGATCAATAATCAAGCATAACAATTAAGCGCCTCCTCCTCCTGCACAGAACAAACAAACACACAATTAGAAGCAAGAAACGAAAAAAATAATCTTCCAAAAATAGATACCATAAAGGTTAAGAACAGAAACAAAGAAAAACCACAATATTTAGATTTGGAATAGGCCTTTAACCAACCTGGAGACCTTGCTAATAAACAAACATAGTGTTATAGATAAAATACCAAAATAACAGTACCTAAATTAAGAAGCAATGTAGCAGGATAGGGAAGAATGCGCAAGCTGAACCTCTGGTGTCTCACTTACGGATGAAGAGGGTTCCGCTGGGTTTTAGTGGGTATTGCGAAGTCTCTTCCCTCGCTGAGTCCCACACTCCTGACCCATTCTGGTCAGGGTAAGTGCGTAAAAGCATTTCCCAGCGAAAAAAAAAAAGGATAGAATAAAGGCGTTGTTATTTTTTTATTATAACGCGCTACTATCTTATATTATGTTATCATTAACAATCATGTAAGTAAGCAACCTGGCAGCAATAAAAATAGAAAGGTCGTTAAATTTCGGCCATGTAACTACAAAACTTTTATAAAATAAAAACTTTTACAATGACCCAAACGGAATACCGATCGCGAAAATTTAATACGTTTCTTTATCAGAATGTCATCACTAGCGCATATCCGAGAAAGTGCAACGTGCTCAGCGTGCGATATCGATTCTTTCACTCGACTCGAGAATTTTTGCAACACTAGCTACAGCACGATTTCTATTTCATCGGATTCTATTAATGTATCATTTACTTCAACGAAATATAAAGTATCCACTTTGAAATCGATTCTATGTTACGTTTTGAATGACACCGCTCTTTTTTTAAATACGTTACATGATCTGTAGAGAACTGTCAGATGTCATTTGTCATAACTTTTTTAAAAGGAAACCAGACGCAAAGACTAAGTGACATAATACTTTTCGTGATTTTTTTTTCTGTATCATCACAGCTTTAAATGAAAGTGTTATTTAAACATAATTTTTCTTCTTTAGATTAATTATTAATTGTTAGGAATTATTTCTTATACTCTTTAGAAAAATAGGTGGTGTTAAAAGTTAAAACACTACAAAGATAATCACATACAAAGTACTAGTTGAACACGCGACTTCGTCTGATTGGTATGTTTTTGGGTAGCATTTTCACTAATCTGGGCAAATTGTTTTTACAATTAAAAAACACAATGAGCTATTTGCTGTATACTACTGCAAAGATCTTATAGTCCTTTTCAGGCTTTAGATTATCGCTGTACCAAATTTCATTTAAATTTGTTAAGTAGTTATGGTGTGAAAGTGCGACAGAGTTACCTTCGCATTTGTAATATTATACCTATTAGTGATTATAGTCACTTTACACCATAATTATTATTGCACTACGATCGTAAGAACTTTTCTCTTAGATGGTCGTGTTCATGAGGCAGTGGCTTTTAAAGATCATATGGCAATGGCACATGATCAAGCATGAAATGTAAATCATTAAACGTTTTAGTACACTGTAAAGAGTTTTGGAGAAAAAATGTACTCTGAAAACTCCGCAGTTAATAACCAAGTTTTCTAATTAACGCTTTAGTGCGAGGCTATCGCAACTGTATCCGTTTACTTTTCGGCTCATATAAACTCAAAAATTAACATTTACAAATATACGATAACAGGAAACTATGTATTACAACGTTAAACGCGTTACCTAGCGTTTGTATGTGACATGTGACCTGGAAATCGGAGAGGTATGCCTGCTGGATAACCCTGACCCGCGCGTGCAGTGCGACCGACACTTACTGTACAGCTTTCGAACGTCTGGCTGTCACTATGTAACCACACAAGCAATAACGAAGTATCTATATTCATTTTTAAAGTGGAAACTCCTTTAGTTACGATGTACATATTAATTTTTTTTGCTATTCAATGAGACTGAGCTGAAACGCTCGGCTACGTAACGCTCTTTCGGGTAAAGTCCTTATAAGGTAGTGAGAGGCTTATAGTTATAATTGCTGTTACTTCAGAGTACATATCACTGTATAATCGTTCCTTCATTGCCTAAAGATCATGGTATTGGTAAGATCCTAATGGCGAACAGGTCCATGCTTTCCAACTACTTTTGTTGGTAGCATCTTCGCTAGCGTATGCTTGGTCTCGTTCAGCTGGTCAGCCCATCGTGTTGGTGTGCGGCATCGAGATCTTTTTCCATCTGTGTTTCCATTAATTTCAGCTTATCCAAGCTGCAGCCCTCTCGCTTCATGATGTGTCCGAAAAGCAAAATTCATTGATAACATAAGCATGAGAGCCGACCGCTCTGGCGGACTGTCACCCGAGAACTACCGAGAGACGTGTTGGACTGCCACTTATTGACCTGCCCCACGCCGACAGACAGATGGCGCCAGCGTTCCACAGACTATTTCACTCCGACATATATTTATTAGTTTGTAACTATTATCAGGTAAATTATTTCTTAGCATGTTACTAAACTACGATTTTAGAGTACATCATCATTAACCGTCAGATGAGGTGTTATTTAAGGGGTAACCTTGTCCCCGATGAAAAGTGTATGAGATTTACTCAGATGTATCTTTCAATAACTAGGTTAATGTTCATAAATTCCTTATAAGATGTAAAATATTGTAATTAACGAATTAATTACATAATTAACTGATTATGTATCTCGATTGACATTTAAGTTCGGGATAGAAGAGTTATTATAATTTCCTATTATCATATAAAGTTCACAAATATTAATATCATCGATTAATTCAGTGACCTCTTAGAAATTCGACCTAAATTAAATTGCTGAGATGTCACTATGATTATGTAATTATATAATCATGATAGACTAGCAATAACCCGCGTTGTTACCCGCGTATTTCGAATGCTTTTTTTCTAAAACAAAATTAGCTGTCGTTACTCCATATAACAGCAGCTGTCTGTTAGTGAAAATCCCGTCAAGATATGTTCATTCAAAGAAAAAAACGTACAGACAGACAAACAAAAATACCGTTACCTTTATATAAATTATTGAAGGTATTCTGTTGGTAAGGAAGGTATTCTGAAGGTAATTCTAGAATTCATAACAATTTTATATGTATTTCTTATATTACATAAGGTGCATCACATTATTTTTTCAAAGTGTAAAAGTGTTTATATAATATGCAAATTATAGTCCAAATTAAATAAAATATGATAAAATGTAATATTACGATATATTTTATCCAATTATGAAGCTAAAATAGCAGTAATAGTTTTTCGTTTAACAATCGATGCTATTAGTAGATCTGGCGTACGAAGCGGTCAACGACACATCAATGTACGACAAACGTAAGTGCTGTATCCCGCAAATCGTGACAAAAATATCCCTGTCTCGCTCGCACCTTTGTAGCTCCCAATTAGGAAACAATACGCGCTCCAGCCGTACCTATTGTGCGACTGGAGAAATGTTCTCATTGTTAGATTCCTTTGCTGGTTGTCTTACAAGTATTTTTTTTTAGCTGGGAAATGTATTTACGCACCCCGCCTGGGAGACAGACGAGAGTGAGGAACACACCAGCAATATCAGAATACCCACTAAAACCCAGCGGAGCCCTCATCATTTGTAAATGAAAGGACCAGAGGTTCGCAGTAGCATTCCACTCTGGCCGCTCCGAATGAAGCCAGCTCCAAAGTGCACTACAGGAGGAGGAGATGGATAAACCTCAGTCTCCTGTTTCCTATTCCCGTCCGGCTTAATGTACATTCGCCCTCTCTCTTTGCCGTGCCTCCTTTAACGAAATTATAGTTTCGCAGAAGGGAGCAACAGCATCCCAGGTACCTATAATACTTGCCAGCGAGAGGTCGGTACCGATCTGTAACGTCAGAAGATGACGCTGAGGTCCCCAAGCGGGACGGCTCACAACCAAAGATTTGGTGCAGGTATTTTTCAAGGCAGCCATGACCGGTTAGCATCTGCACCAGCCGGTAGGAATATAGTCCGTGTCGTCTACTCAGCTATTGCTCCAAGTGGAACCCGGGGTTTTGATCAAGGCTCCATCAGCAATAACCTTGATTCCATGACCTCGTCGACATCAGGTGTTTCCTTGCTGGCCCTCGCAGCTACTCTCCTCTAGTAAGAAGTTTTGAGAACTTCCGCCTCCAACTCCCACGGGGAATCGCCCGCCAAATCTTACAAGTAACTGTTATTTTGAAGAACAAAAGCTACTTTTCTCTAAATTAAATCAGATCTCAATGCAGACTACATTGCTTAATTTTCTCCACTCCTATAATAATATTTAACACTTACGTAAAACATAGAAGATTCATTAATGAAACTCGTAAGTCGTAAATTGTGGTTTATGATCCCAACCCACATATTATTATCATCAGAAATGAGCCTCGACAAGATTTTAAGAGAAATTTCGTTATGTAACTCGTTACTGCCGTTCCGATGATACCGACTCAGTATTAGATAATAGATATATTTGACTGTCGAGGTTTATGATATTTCTTTATTGGCACCAAAGTATCTTAATGTCAAATAAATAAGAACTTTGATATGTTATGGAAGCCTATTTATATATACAAGTATTGTTTATTTTTTTTTAAAGATAAAATGGATATAGTGAAGTTAATAGAAGAATGAAATACAAAGACATATTATAACCTAAAACACAACAAATCGAATAACATAGTATTTAAGTTGATAAGGCTTTATTTGAATAAGTTTCCAATTACATTGAAAATCTTAGAAGCTAAAATAGATAAAGGAGTTATCTCAACATACACTATTTTCTTATATCTTTAAGGTTTTTAGCAGCGTTTTCGATGAAAGCTTCCAAGCGGTTCGAAATTTTCAGACTCTTGCAACAATTATCGTTCTATTTTAAACAATTTATACAAAATCTTTATAAATTACATAACTATTTAAGCACTTTCTCAGTAATAGAGTTATACACCAGTTGAACAAATTGCCTGAGAGTGTGGTGACTAGACTGGACAAGCACAGAAATGGCAAAAAGCACAATTGAATACACTAAAATTGATATATATGTCGGAGGGCAGATGTCTGTGGAACGCTGGCGCCATCTCTCGGCGTGGACAGAGTCAATGGTGGCAGTCCGGCGGGAGGCTCTCGGCAGTGGTCGAGTAGCGCTCGACCGGAGTAGTCTACTGTTGGAACTGTCGCGTTCCTAGCTATTGGTGTTAATGAGTTTGTGTAAATTGTTATCGGCAACATTAAGTGATTGAAAATTATAATCCGAGTTAATTAATAAAGTGTTTGATTGCAGAAACATTACCACGAACGCCCACAGCATAAGAAATTAAATAGTGGATCCAATTAATAACGATGTCGGTGGAGAACCCTACGCCCCTGTGCTTTATGCTTCTTCTCCGTTCTCTCTTATTCTCCGACATATATTAAAATTGACGTAGCCTATTAAAAATAATAAAAAAAATAGGTACCATCCGGTGCCAGTACTCGAACGCTACGGTGTCCGAATCTATTGGGACCGTTCCATTATCACAGACAGGACCATACTGGTCAACAAACCTGATATCGTGATAATGGACCGGGCACAGTCTCGGGTGTTTTTAGTGGATATCACGATCCCATATGACGAGAATCTCGTGCGAGCTGAGACGGAGAAAAAACGTAAATATCTGGATGTGGCGCACGCGATTACCGCCATGTGGGGAGTGGGATCCATTGAAACCATCCCAATTGGAATATCTGCGAATGGTTTGATCCCAGTCAGTCTCGCTCACCATCTGAGACGACTGGGGTTCCGTGGCAGTTCGATCGCAGCAAGCGGTGTTGCCGGAATCGGCTAGGATAGTTCGGCGGTTTCTCAGCCCGTAGCCCTAACCCTCGGCCGTTTGGTCACCCTGCCGGGGTTTATCCTCCGCCCATTATATTTATTTATGTATTTGTTCATGTATGTCCATGTATTAATTGATATTCCGGTATTTAAGTAGTTATTTAAAATACCTTATATATAATATAAATATATATATTTCTGCATAAACGGGCGTGAGTGTAAAACTGGGATAATAATAATAATATTTACTGGTTAAAACTGCGTGAAAATCCGTGTTGAGTTTATCGCGAATAGACAGTGTCGTGAATTCATATTCACAACACTGTCTATTCGTCCCAAACAATTTGTCTCGCCTCAATAGATACGCGCGAATTAAGAAGTTGCGTCAACATTTCTGGCAGCGATATTCAATCGAATATGTATCACTTCTCCAGACTAAATCAAAGTGGACATGGTCGTCAGGCGAGCTGCTTCCGGGGGCTCTTGTCCTCGTGAGGGACCGTAACCAACCTCCACTGCTATGGCTGCTGGGACGAGTAACTAAAATCTACTACGGTGGCGACTCCGTCGGAAGAGTTGCCGAGTTAAAAACGAAGAAGGGCGTCATCACGCGAGCGTTCAACAACATCTGTCCACTGCCGTCTTCATGTTGAACGCTTGGAAGGCGCTAATTTGGGGGGAATCTGTTGTGAATTCATATTCACAACATAATCTGTGATCAAAGGCCTAAGTCTGTGGTCACAACGGACACATTTTAAAATATCATTCCTTCGTAACGTACGCCTATAAACGAAACCTTCATCTTGGCAACGCGAAATACATCTTTACGAACAAACAGCAGTTTTCTTTGGCTACTCTTGCAATCAGCGCCTGAATATCAACGCCCCGTCGTCTGAACACCGAGAAGACAGAACAGACAGTAAGGATTACAATTTTTTAATTTACTATTATATCTATTAAAACTGCTTAAGGTTGCTTTACAATAAGGTGATATATGCCAAAAAAGATCTGAAATGGAGGAGAGCATCTTGAACTTATTATTGTATAGTATATTTAAGGTATAACTTCACACTTTGCTTGACGAAACGTCTTTGCTGACCTAACCTAACCATAACCGAAGTCTATTACTAATCCAGACGTAGTCCAATTAGGATAACGAACTAATCTTTGACTAACGACAGACTTTACTCTGTAATAGATGAATTCTAGAGAAAAATCTAGTGATTAGACCTGACTTCCTGGTCAACAAATCTATTTCAAGGTACACAGTGACCTTATTTCAATCTCGTATCATTGCGGTTTAGATGTAAGCAATTACAGACTTGTATATAACATATTGCGGTTTGCTACGTACCAATCTTTATATTGTTAAAGATTCTCTCTCTCTTAGTCGGTCCCTCGTGTCTGAGGATCGTGGTCAGTATCAGCGTAGCATCTGGAACGGATGACTTTTTTCCAGTGGTTTCTATCCAGCACCTCTCTTACCACCGTGTAAAATTTGGAAGACGATGAATTTTTCACTTGGTCTGTCCATCTTGATGGTGAACAGCCGCGCGATCGTTTGCCTTCCATGTCCCCAACCACAATAAGTTTTTCTAAACTTTCGCCCCCTCTAGGCATTGTGTGGCTAAAGTATGAGAGAATGCGTTGTTGGCATATGGTGGACAACCGAGTCTTTATATTGAGTTTGTTTAGAATTGATGCATTGGCCTCTCTTTGGCCGGGATGATCCACGTTTCCACTCCATACAGGAAGATAGGGAACACCAGGGCTCGGGTCAACCTGATCTTGGTTTTGATACCAATTCCTCCTTTCTTCCAGATGTTGTTTAAACGGGTCATAGCATCTTTTGCCATATCGTTAATGTTCGCAACTTTTCCCTTTAATTTATAAATAATACAACATAAATAATTTTGTTAAGCATCGTTCGTTTTGTATAACTTTGTATATAGAATGTTTGTTAGCTATAGCGTATTTACATATTTGTCATTTCTAAGAATAAAGTTGTTTGTGTAATTAATGTAATCCCTGTGATTGGTGAGAGATAAAACTCCAATCATAGGATATACTTTTTATCCAATAAAGTATCAACCACCGTCGTTTGCTTGTCACAATAGTGCACGTTTGTCAGTCGCAAATATNATCAATATTGAGTTTTCTATTAAGATTTTCTCAATATTAGCCCGAAGTTGGGAAGTTGGCGGTGTGATCCACCCCCGTGCCTCGGAGAGCACGTTAAGCCGTCGGTCCTGCGCCTAATCTCTCTCCAGTCGTGTCGGATTCCCTCCACATCGGACTATGAGAGTGAAAGAATAGAGAGTACACTTGTGTACTATGCCTGCCAATCCGCAGTGGAGCAGCGTGGTGGGTCTATGCTCTAAAAACCCTCGCTCCTCGAAGTGAGTAGGCCTGTGCCCAGCAGTGCGACGTTAAAGGGCTGCTACTTACTTTTTTTTTACTTTATGTATTTAAGGATGTATATCAATGTTTAGTATAAAATTATTTTATTCTCATTTTCTGTGTAAAACTTTTGTATTTTACATAAAATAACTCGAATATAATCTTTTAATATATCATAGCTATCTATACGTCTTAGTAATTTGACTTGACTGATTTCTGTGTATTTAGTTGTAATGTAGTCTTTAATTTACTTTTTTTACATTAACATCAGTGAAACTAACATAACAGGTTTCAAAAACCCAGGAACTCATATATTTTCCTCTTAATGGTTTTTGTAACGCCATGATCAGTCAACAAACGTTTTTGCACCAAATATCCTCCATTCACGATTCTAAGAAAAACTATTATTGTTTTAAATAAATTAGAGCGAAACCGTGGATTAATTATATTGTCCGAAAATAATCGTTAATTATACAGTAGAATGAGGAATATTGAAGCTATCTTAATATTAAGTTGAAGAGTTTGTTTGTACGTGCTAATCTCATGAACTGTTAGTCCGATTTGAAAAATTCTTTTAGTTTCATATAGCCCATTTACCAAAAAAGCTATAGGGTATATCACGCGAAAATCAATTAAAACGCTGCAATCATGAATAATGTTTCAAAATACCGTTGGGTTCATCGCAGCATTCTGTGGGGTACGGGCCTCGAGGTAGGGCCTCGGGCATTCGGTAATTGCCCAGTAATCTTTTTTGCCCGTATTTTATACGAGCTAGATCCATCCTGGTCAATTCCGAGGGCGGTATATTCCGGGTTTTGCTATTACCGCATCATCTTCGCTGTTATCAGCTACGGCTGGTGGTGGTGACAACAGAAGCTCAAGAGGCAGAGGACGCCCAGTGTTTGCCGTTCTTTGGTACTGGCTGGCAATGCCGTGGAGATGTGTGTACGTTATCTGTCAGGCGAAACATACTCCTCGCAAGCTGGCGGACGAACACCTCCACGGTGGGCGTCCTGGTATCACCATGGATAACGTTATTCCTGGCGTACTTCGGAGCTCCTACTATCAGACGTAAGCACTTGATCTACTGGACCTGCAGCCTTTTTCTCTGATATTCTAAGCAGTAGGAGTACCAGACAGGGGCCGCATACGTCAGTCTAGAGCGGACGTAGGCTCCGTAGACCTTCAGTTTGGCTTTTACTGGGAGACTTGAGGTAAAGAGCGGCTATAGCAGCGACGGGGGCGCAGCCTGACCCACGGCGTGGGTCACCGTGTCTGCCAAGCGCAGCCCGCGGTCGATGCAGCACCCCAAGTAGCGCACTGATCTCTGTCACTCCACGTCCTTCCCCCCGATGTTTAGCTGACGATGCGGCTGGTGACAGACATCTTCCACTTGTCTAGCAAGTCCAGCAGACGTTGTAATTTGTTAACGGCGTGTTGTTTCATGTAAGATGACGCGATGTACGCGCCTTCGTCAGCATAGAGTGACAACAGCACATGGCGGAGGGTAGTAATATCATCCGTGTACGCCGTGTTTCAAAATCAGGGTTGCTTTTTCATATTGAGAGCTTCCGCTGCGTAAACAGTTAAAGTTTCACGTAAATCATGTATTACAGAATTGTTCCCCTTTAAAAGTTCTAGAAAAAAGTCCTCAATAGCATACATCTATCTTTTAAAGTTAACTCACTGTAACCTTTTTTTGGTAACCAAATTTCTTCTAAAATAACATAGTGAAAGTATGTTATTTTTGTTTAAGAATGTTTGCAATAAAGATTTATAAATTAAAAGTGCGTGCGTACAAAGTACACATATCCGAAGAGAAACTTCTTTAGCAAACTAATTTTTAAGTATTGTTTATACAAATCTAAAACTATAGATTTCTGACAGTTAGATGGAAGGAAAAATTAAGATATGTTAGGAATTAAAACAAACAATTTATTTAAATCTCAAATGAGGAATTGTAAATAAAAACGCCACGTGTTTTTTGTGAATATTAAAACTACCTAATCTTCAAACGAATGAATATGAAAAACGGTGCACATTTTCGTGACGCTTATCACGCGTTTCATGTGTAAAAATGTTACCCTCATAAATACATAAGTATTTAAGAAAACGGGAACAAATACACTAATAGAAGGATTTCAGGAAAGACGTAATTTTAATTAGCTTATAACTTTATTAATTTGAAAATAATGTTACGCAGGTTGATATAATAATACATGACAATGTCAACAACAGTAATTACTGTAACGACTAGTAAGTTACGCAACTTTCTCGTGATTAAGTTCGGCTTACGAAAATTGCTACTTAATTAATATATATCACTATAAAAGGCATTTTCACGCAACACTTGCGTTGTATCACAAGAAAACTGTATAATTAATTAGGTTTTGGGAAGTCGCATGACAATTATTTGCTGTTATTCGTGTATAAACTTTATTATAAAAACGGTCTAAGCCAAAACTAACTAGTTCGCGGATTAAATGTAGATCTTCGCTTTCATATTGATTTTGTTATAAAAATCAAATCAATCCATTACTACATGGGTCGGAGTGACGGAGTACTGAGACGCGTTTCCCCCTTACACCCCTCTTCGTGCGATGGAGAGGGCTATGAGGGCTCGGAGTTTCTCTACGTGATCGAATCAGAAATGAAGAGATCCGTATTAGAACCAGAGTCACCGACATAGTCCTACGAATCGCGAACCTGAAGTGGCAATGGGCGGGGCACATAGTTCGAAGGACCGATGGACGTTGGGGGCCGTAGGTGCTGGAGTGGCGACCCCGCACCGGACGGCGCAGTGTAGGCAGGCCCCCCACAAGGTGGACCGATGATATAAAGAGGGTCGCCGCTGGAGCCAGGCGGCGCAAGATCGGGCCTTGTAGATGTCATTACGTGAGACCTATGTCCAGCAGTGGACGTCCATTGGTTGAAGCGACGACGAAAGTACTCTTACTTCACAGAGTAGATTTATCTGTGACTTTGTATATTACATCAGAGGTAGCCAAACGGCAGCCAGCGGGTCGTAGACTAATAACACGTGACTGAAGTACTCACAGAAGTGTTCCCAGAGAGAATTTATTCAGGGTCGTTGTTTATTAGATCAGGGGTAGCCGACCGGCAGCCCGCGAGTCGTTGGCTGATAAACCCTGACTAAAGTACTCTTAATTCACAAAGTGAATTTATTCAGAGTAGTTTTTTATTCGATCAGGAGTAGCCAACCAGCGGCCCGCTGTCTGTAGCCTGATGACCCCTGACTAAACTACTCTTAATTCACAGTGTGAATTTATTCAGAATAGTTTTTTATTAGATCAGGAGTAGCCAATCGGCAGCCCGCAGTCCGTAGGCTTATGACTCCTGGCTAAATTACACTTACTCCACCGAGTGTATTTAATCAGAGTCGCTGTTAAATAGATCGGGTGAATCCAACTAGCGACCCGTAAGGCTCTACGATTCGGCCAGCAGGTATACAAATACGAATAACGATAAACATGCATAAATTAGTTTATGTGCTATTCTATCTCTAAAGGCTCAAAACCAAGGCAATATGGTAAATGACATAAATGTTCGTAAAACTTTAGACTGCATTAAATGCAATTGCCTATTCCATGACAAGAAAACTTTAGTCCTAGGTTTAAAGTGTCTGAAATTATCTAGAGTTGGACCTTATTTTACAATAAGGGCTTATATGTTTTATATTACCTTAAAGGGAATCATATTGTGACGATGAATAAACAACGCTACCCAATTGAGTTTATTGTGGGTTCTCTTCATAATATCCATTGTTACTTTAGTAAGTGATAGTCTACATTGCGAAAGGAGTCATATGGCTATTTTTCAATTCCTACGTTTTATATAGCTCTTAATGAGTTAGTGAGTGAATTTAATAGCCTTTTTTTAAATAAATCTAAACTAAACGGGAGTGTGGGACTCGCTGGCAGTAAGCCAGAATACACCACTAAAACCCAGCGAAATCCTCCACATCCTTTAGTGGAGCACCAGAGGATCGGTTGACGAAATCTACCCTGGTACTCCGGGATACTTCTGCTGGGAATTTAGGAAGGAGGTAGGAGCAGCGCAAATCGACGCCTTCCACGTCCCAATCTCCTGTACTGGAGAAGAGGAGCGTCTATAGAGCCCTCCCTCTGCCTCTCATGTGCCTCCTTCAGCGAAATAACAGATTCGCAGAAGGAGGAATTTAATAGCCTAAAACCATTATCGTAATATTGCCTTCCTAATTTGATCGTTTTGGGCACATAGGTCGAATGGTTTGAAAATATTAAACTAATCAAGATAAAACGTCGTTATTAATATGTTTATATTTACATTCAGTAATTAAAAATATTTATTTAGATTGACATAACTCCAAATACAGCATAAGTTTTAATTAATTAGGGCAATATGGCGATGTTTTTTTTAAGTCGAATAAAAAGACCTCGAATCCAAAGCCGTAACTCAATGTAACTCTGTTCCCTTGATACATAACAGCTTGTCATTATAAATTACTTAGTTCCCATGATGGACCTGATATTATGACTTATCACCACCAAATCTACACAAAACAATAAGCAATTATTAAAAACAAAGTGATATATTACCACGATAATGAAGTTTTAAATAAATAAGAAGACAAATGAGACAGATCTATCACTCTCTTAGATAACAAACAAATTGTTCAATTGAAAGAACTGATTAAAGAAATAATTTGATCTAGACCAAAAGTTATCCGTGGATTTCAATCGACATTAAAGCAGTTTTTCGAATGTTATTGTAGGTTTATTCAAAAGCTTACATAATTAATGTCCTACTACATTATAGTTGTTTATTACAATATATGTACATTTTAACAAAACTGTACCCTTTGCATTGTTCATTGTTAGCAACATAAAGGCTTCTTCCACAGCGGAAAGACATTATCAAGATGCATGTACTGTTGTTGCGTAGTTGTCACGAGAATTCATTAAAATAATTAATAAAATATCCGCAGAACATCGCTGACCTTTCATTTTTTCCTTTCACAATGAAATAACTCGCACTTCGTAATGCATAAAAAATAATCTTTACAATAAGTTATGCGTATTGTCGTGTGATTTCACGCCGGTCACTTTGCACTTTTCGCGAAAATTTTTGTATTCAAGTAAATATGCGTTGTCAGTGCCACAATGTTTAGGTTATGGAATGCGTTTGTATTTTTTGTTGTAATCTAGAGTTTTTTTACATAAAAAAATATACATAGTATATATAAAGCGCAGAAAATTTGAAGTACCAAATTATGCATCGGAAAGCAATGTGTGACTTTCGTCACTGAAAACAGCACCAAAAGTATAATCGTTTGATACAGTTATGATGAAAAATATTTAACACGACTTTCTTCCAGAATTTAATGGCGATATTTTATGAAAATACTCGCCTTAAAAATGGTCATGGTTTTGTTATCGGCTCGTTTCCTTAACGAGAACTAATAGGTTATCTATATGGTCAGTCTCGTCAAATGTCAATCGTTTTTATTATGAAAAACAAATAAATAAATATACTATTTATTTTATATTAATGGGGTTATTTTGTAAAAATGCTTGGTTTTGAGATTATATCATGTTTACGTCGTCGGTTCGCTTCCTTAAATAGTTTAGCTATTGCACATCTGTTGCATAGTACATAAACAGATTGCCATGGCTTTGTTATCGGCTTGTTTCTTTAAAGAGAGCAAAATAGGTAAGCTTAGTTATTACACATCCGTATCGTACACAACCTGTAAGTTTTAGTAAACATTGTTAATATGTAAAACAAATAAATAAACAAATTTTTTTTTGTAATATTTATAAAATTATTGTATAAAAATGGTTGTTTAGAAGATTATATCATGTTTTCGACGTCGCCTTGCTTTAAAGAGAGCTGGCAAAATGGGTTAGTTATTTCACATCTGTCAATACAGTGACGTTATGATTATACGTAAAATACTTAATACACTTTTTTTAGGATATTTATGGAGTTATATTGTGAAAATACTTGGCTTATAGATTGTCATAGCTTTGTTATCTGCTTGTTTTATTAAAAAGAGCAAAATAGCTAAGCTGTTTAGCTATTACACACCCATCATTTCGTACACAACCTGTAAGTTTTAGTAAACGGTATTTATATATATGTCGGAGTGCAAGAGTCTGTGGAATGCTGGCGCCATCTGTGTATCGGCGTGGGGGCAGAGTCAATAAGTGGCAGTCCGGCCCGTCTCTCGGCAGTTCTCGAGCGGCGGTCGGCCGGAGTGTTCGACTATTGAAACTGTCGCGTTCCTAGCTATTAGTGTTAATGAGTTTGTGTAAATTGATACCGGGAACATTAAGTGATTGAACATTATAATGCGAGTTAATTAACAAAGTGTTTGATTGCACCAACATTACCGACGAACGCTCACAGAATAAGAAATTAAATAATGGATTCCATTAATGATGATTTCGGCGGAGAGCCCTACGTCCCTGTGCTATATGCTGCTCCGTTCTCTCTTATTTTCCGACATATAAAACAAATACATAAACAAACTATTTTTGTGATATTTATGGAATAATTGTGTAAGAAAGGGTTGGTTTTTGTCATCAGTTCGTTTCCTTAAAGAGAGCAAAATAGGTTAGCTATTGCACATCTGTTAAATAGTACACAAACAGAGTAACCAAATGTTATGATTATACGTTAAAAACTTAACACAATTTTTATCACGAAATTTTGTGAAAATACTTGGCTTAAACATTGTCATGGCTTTGTTATCAGCTTGTTTCCTTAGAGATAGTTAATACGTGAGCTATTTAGCCATTGCATATCGTACACAAACTGTAAATATAGTAAACGTTTTTAATATGTAAATGAAATAAATAATTAAACCATTTTTGTAATATTAATGGAATAACTGTGTAAAAATGGTTGGTTTGGAGATTATATCATGTTTTTGTCATCGGTTCGCTTCCTTAAAGAGAGCAAAATAGGTTAGCTATTGCATATCTGTTAAATCATACACAAACAGCGCTTTCTAAGGCGAGCTCACGCAACTACATATTTACACTATTATTTCGCGATGAACGCGTCAACGACCGGATTGGGCGTGTGTGGCATTCTTCAAGCCATTAGTGCCAATTCTGCCATGTATCTAAACCAAAAGAATTTTCAAATTCCCTAATTCTTTTATTAAAAACTATTCTATTTTTGACGTCGTCTACACATACGGCGTGTTATTTTTTAAAATATATATATATAAGTTAAATTATTTAATTGCTTGTTAGTCATGATACTAAATATGTCATTATACCAGATTTTTTGATAGATACATTCACATTAAGAAAACTGCCTCATTGGTCTAGTGGTTAGCATGTTCGACTACAGACATGAGGTCCTGGGTTCGAGTCCAGGGTCGGGCCAATTTGAAATAGATATTGAGTTTTCTATTAAGATTTTCTCAATATTTGCCCGAAGTTGGGAAGTTGGCGGTGTGATCCACCCCCGTGCCTCGGACGTTGAGCCTTCGGTCCTACGCACGTCGGACTACGAGAATGAAGGAATAGAGAGTACACTTGTGTACTATGCCTGCCAATCCACAGTGGAGCAGCGTGGTGGGTCTATGCTCTAAAAACCCTCTCTCGTATAAGTGAGAAAGCCTGTGCCCAGCTGTGGGACGTTAATGGGCTGCTACTTACTTACTTACTTACATTTATTAGTAAAATGTGATTATCGGATGTCATGATACTGTCACTATAATGCAATTATACCGGATATATGAAATGCAAACTCTGTGCTATAAATGGGCTAGTTCCCAGTTGATGGGGGTCACTCTGTTGCGGGTCATTTTATTGCGAGGCATTCTTTTGCAATCGCGGATTGATATAAGTGTTTTAAGTAAATATTATAGAAGTTGATATTATGAAGTAGTCAATATTGAGAAAGTTACATTGATGTAATAATTAAATAATTTTATAAAAGTAAAGGTGCATTTATTGCCTCCGAGAAAGCCCGCGCAGATTTTACACTGTCGGCACTCTAGTCTCTTCGATTTATATATAATTTAGTCTCAAAAGTCTATTAACAGATCACTTACTATGTTTAGTTAAGGTCTTTGTAATTACATTAGTGAAAAGTTTACTTGTGCAGCTTCCGGTTTAATTTGTATTTGAGAAATTTTGTATCAGAAATGAAGAAATCCGTAGTACAACCACAGTCACTGACATAGTCCTGCGAATCGCGTACCTGAAGTGGCAATGGGCGGGGCACATAGTCCGAAGGACCGATGGACGTTGGGGGCCGAAGTTGCTGGAGTGGCAACCCCGCACCGGACGGCGCAGTATAGGGAGACCCCCTACAAGGTGGACCGACGACATAAAGAGGGCCGCCGGTAGCCGCTGGAGCCAGGCGGCGCAAGATCGGGCCTTGTGGACGTCATTACGTGAGACCTATGTCCAGCAGTGGACATCCATCGGTTGAAGCGACGAAGTAACCATGAGAAGTCCAAAACTATTTTGTTTATTGCTGACAGTGACAGCGCTTGACAGTGATTATAACTGATAGTAAGTGATGATACAGTCTAAGATGGAAACTCACTAATCTGGTAAGAGGCGATATAGCTCTTATGATTTCTACACGACATAGTACCCGAACACAAATCTCTTTGTTTAGCAGTACGTCTTTGCTTAAATGGTGGTAACTAGCCACAGTTTAGGTCTCCCACCAGTCCAGGCTCAGACAAATTAGAAAAAATCCAATTTCCTAAATTCGTCCTAACGGGAATTGAACCTTGGACCTGAAACTCTGCTAGCAAAGCGATTACTAGCACCAATTTGCAAGGTCAATACCGTCAAAAACCGTTATTTGCTATTCTGGAATTGTTTTAACGTCCACTGCGATTGGTGGAGTTATTTTTCGATTGGGGAGTTTTACAAGGGGGTATAATTGATGGTAGAGCAATAGAGCGAGATACATATTAATTTTGACACAAGAAGAGTAAAGTGTGTGATATAATTATGAAGAATCTGAGCCTTAAATAATACGGTCTAGACTGCATACTCTCTATTTTAGAAGACCGGTTATTCAAAGGCTAATATCGCGTGAATGCCCAGAGATAACCTATAGAAACTTAACCAGTTTCCACTTAAATCGAATAAACGAACAGAAATACCGAAATATATTTTTATTTTGTTAAGGATATTAGCTTACTCATCATTTTAAACATTAATTACGTAGGCGTTAAATACTCAGACAATCCCACACTAGCTATCACATCTTAATTATACATTATAATGACATTACATAATTTATTAATTTCTGTTTGTGTCAAATAAAAATCAAGGCGTATAAGATATTAGCCTTACAAATGGCGGCTCTATTTCCGGTTTAGTGAAGATGATACATAATCTGGATATGATGTGATCATTAGATAGGGAGAATACTTTATTGTACAATATAGACTAATACATTAATTTACACAAAAGGTACGATAAAATGGTATCGCTAAATAGATATTTCTGCCTTTAAGGTTAAGTAGATTACCTAGACTTTAATAATCTCATAGTGAATATTCTAAACTGTTTTTAAAATTTAACCCAACATAGATTTGTCAATAATCTACAAGATAGTAAAGATAAAGATTGTTTTCATTAACATTTTGTAAGGATATTATCTTCTATTGCAATCTCTCACAAACCTAGATATACTTGTCTATGAAGATCAGAATCTTTTAACTATCGAGATAAACAAGTATGAAGTTTTGAAACAGAAAGGAAAATTATGATATTAAGTACACCTTATATTATTAAGTTAGCTTAACAAAATCTCTAAAGACAGCACAAAGCACACAAATGACATAGTAGACACATTTCGGTGTCAAAAATTAAGAAATAGAAGGATAACTCATTTAAATAAGCCAATATTTGTACACAAATTGAGGATTTTAACAGCAATGTTATTCGTAAAACCTTTAACAACAATTTGTTAAAGGTTAAACATTAAACGATTAATTTCTTGTCGTTTCAGAAAGTTATTCATGTTTAAAGATTCGTTATAAGAGTTTGGAAATATACACAAATATCATAAAGGTCAAACAAATATAGAGGTATTATGAACTTTGTTTTCACTTGAAGATATTTGCTTTTTAACTTAATACAATAGAAAGCGTAGCCGTTTAAGGAGACGAAGTTATTTATTAACATTGTACAAATATTTTGCGTTTATGACTTTTGAAGATATAAAGATAAAGTGGTTGTGTTTCTTATTTTCGCAGCAGAAATATGTACGTAAATATATAGTAAAAAATAGTAAGTAAGTAGCAGCCTATTAACGTCCCACTGCTGGGCACAGGGCTCCTCACTCATATGAGAGATGGTTTTTTACAGCATAGACCCACTATGCTGCTCCACTGCGAATTGGCAGGCATAGTACACAAGTGCACTCTCTATTCCTTCACTCTTATATTCCTACGTGACGGCAGAATCAGACACGACCGGAGGGAGATCAGGCCTAAGACCGACGGCTTAATGTGCTCTCCGAGGCACAGGGGTGGATAACACCGCCAAATTTTTCCCAACTTCGGGCGAATATTGAGAAAATCTTTAAAAAAACTCAATATCTTTCAAATTGGCCCGACACAAGACTCGAACCCAGGACTTTATGTCTGTACTCGAACATGCTAACCACTAGACCAATGAGACAGTCCTAAAGTACTATAGTAATATAGTACTAATCTATATACTCGTGCGAGTACGTATTTGGCTAATTTTGGCCAAGAGATATTTTTGGAAGTCCAAGGAAAGTTTAAACGGCGATAAATCGTGGAAAAATTGCAAGTAAAATAGTGAAAAATAGTTTGTATATACACTGCATCTAATAATACTTTCCTATATGGAATTTTCGAAGAAATCGATATGGAATTTTCGAAGATGTTCTATGTATAACCAATATCGTTGTATATTGGTTTATTTGATTTGGTAAACAACTAATGTTGAGATAAATAACACATATTCTTTTATTCATAAGCATAATTATACACACATTTCTATTAATTATTAACTTCTATACATTAATACTTTCTTAATACACTTAATATCAAAACTAGAATTCTCGTACTCTACGATGAACCGTCATCGTTCGACATCGTTCTCGCCGCTTAACTTAATCAATACAACAACTAATATCATGACAACATATTTTAACATGTTATACATTTTATTAACGCACTTAAATATGTCACCACAGTAGATTTATTATTTAGTTAAGATCTTGTTAAATTAACTTTATTGTACTTGTATCAAATTGTGACAAATAAATAACGAAAATAGTCGAAAACTTCAAATCAAAATAATGAAAATCGAATCACAATACTAAATTGCAAGTATATTTATATAAACGACATGCGACACACGATATCAACGAATACATTAAATCCAGCCGGATTGCCTCGCGATGCGAATTCCATTCGAGATAATACAACACTTGTTAGCATTGAGAACTGACCGCACCCTTGAAGTCAAGTGATACCTTTCCAATGAATCTTTTTCGGTTCCACTAAAACATTGAATGCTTAAACATTGATTTATCATAATTAATAAGCGCCTACAAAGAATGTTGATGTAATGTAGCGAGTTTGATTTCAAACCGGAAGCATAATGTTCTAAATACAATTCTGAAGTTGAGGCAGACGTAGTCGCGTTCAAAAGCTAGTTCATTGGTCTAACCAATAAAATCATGACATTTTGGTGGAACAACTTATTGCCGATTTAAATATGACCTTTTAACATGAAACTAAATAAGTCGGAATCAAATAGTTTCCCGAACGCCAGCGCCACCTATCGGCGCTGGACAGAGTCAATGAGTTACAGGCCCGCGGCGTTCTCGGGAGTTCTCAAGTAACGCTCTGCCAGAGCGCACGAATATTGAAACTGTAGCGCGTTCCTAACTACTGTTAATGTGTTTGTGTAATTTGATATAGGAAACATTAAGTGATTGGACATTATAATCTGATTTGATTAATAAAGTGTTTGATTGCACCAACATTACCCACTTACGCCCACAATTTGATGTTTGAATTATGGACCCCGCTAAAGGTGATGTCGGTGAGAACTAAGCTTTTCTCCGATATATATAATATTCTGGATAATAAATTTATGACAAGTTTTGGAGATTTTATTTAAAGGGGAAATTCGCAGATAACACAGCAAGATATTCCATCGATAGTTTATTCGAATCTATGGAATTATATACTTGAATTAAATTTGATTTATATAACAATAAATAGAATGTATAGTAGATAGACAAAGACAAACATATTGTAAATAATAATATTTTATTAAGAATAAAGCTTACTTGCTAAAGCATTGACTTTTGCCAGCCTCGGACGCTGGACTTTCGTGGGAATCAGCAAGAAAGCGCGTAAGACAAACTCTGCAGGTGCTTTATCATGAATAAAGCACCTGCAGAGTTTGTCTAGTTAGTTGGGCTGGTGTTAGTTTTATTAGTTTGAGTGTATATCTCTGATTGTACATGAAAACTCAATGTTATACAATGCAAGCTCCAAGAAACTCAGTAGTTACCCAGATTAAAGGATTTCTACTTATTCTTTTATCGATTACTTCGCATTAGAATCATCTTTACGATCCTGTGAAGTTTCCTTACAAACCGAAGCCCAATTATTTTCATTTCGACATACATTAGGTGAGATTACAGTCAAGCTCAACAAAAGTAAGACATTGAAGAAAAAAAAACAATCACTAATAAAACTCTCTCTACACTATTGTGTTATTAGCTTTCATTTAACATTTTTAAACGCCGCGAGCAGTTAAGACAAAATAGCTTGAGAAATGTACATGTTAGACAAAAATGGTTTGTAATTAGTGAAAGCATTTCATTGCGTATAATTCACAATTATGGTTTTACTTTCTTTTGTCCCCCTTTTTCATCAAGGGGACTCATTTAGTGGTTTTCTTATAATTAAACTTGCTATTCGTCGCGATATCATCCCGGGAGAAAACATGAAATCTCGTCATATTTATTTTATTTAAATATGACGGCGAACAGATTGTTAATCGGTTTACAATCGAATCGGACTTGACATTTTTGAGTTTGACAGCTGACGTTACGTCAGCGAGCGCTTGGGTGGCGGCCATTATTGGTTCGGATGTCATAGAGTACGCACGTGCCCATGTTCTGATGGAATGTTTTAAATCTAGTTATACATTGTTAATTATCTAAAATTGTAAGTGTTGATTTATTATAGTGAAAATAATAAAGAAGGAACTAATTGTATTATGGAATATTTTATTGAAATACCAGACGTTGATCTCCTCGCCCGACTACCCGCATTATGGCAGACGAAACCCAAGATTGTAACGCCACAACCCGATGATGCGTCTTTAAATATAACTAACCAAGTTTACAATTGTAAAAGTAACTGAAATATATAAAATTGAATTCTATTTAATTGTAAGTAAAAAGTACAGGCACAGGCCTCCTCATTCCGAGGAGCGAGGGTTTTTAGAGCATAGACCCACCACGCTGCTCCACTGCGGATTGGCAGGCATAGTACACAAGTGCACTCTCTATTCCTTCACTCTCATAGTCCGATGTGACGGGAATCCGACACGACCGGAGAGAGATCAGGCGCAGGACCGACGGCTTAACGTGCTCTCCGAGGCACGGGGGTGGATCACACCGCCAACTTCCCAACTTCGGGCAAATATTGAGAAAATCTTAATAGCAAACCCAATATCAAGTTGTGAATTGGCCCGACCCGGGACTCGAACCCAGGACCATGTCTGTAGTCGAACATGCTAACCACTAGACCAATGAGGCAGTTATTTAATTGAGTTGAATTTAATTTAAATTAACTTATGAACGTCTACGTCCCAATAAAGCGGAATTGTTTTGGAAATCATTTAGTGAGTCAGTAAGTGATCGTATTTGATATCTCTGTACCATGAAAATATGGATAATTACGTTTTATGAAACAAGAAACTGAATCATAACAACCAAGTGATTATAATATCAGATTTATTCATTAATGACCAATTTTTGTTTCTAATATTTTTATCTCTAATATTCATGTACCGCCACATCCACACATCGTTGAGAACTCGGCTCTCGAAATTGTTGACGAGTACACATACCTGGAACACATAGTCCAACTAGGTAGGACCAATTTCGAGAAGGAGGTCAACCGCCGAATCCTACTCTGTTGGGCAGTGTTCGGGAAACTACGCCGGATATTTTCGTCCGATATCCCTCAGTGCCTGAAGACCAAAGTTTTCGAAGAGTGCGTGTTGCCACTGATGACCTGCGGTTCTGCGACGTGGTCGCCGATTATGGGCCTCATGGAGGTGCGATGGAGAGAGCTATGATATTGCTAGATATTGCTATGATATTGCTAGAGCTATGATATTGATAGAAATAAGGAAAATTTCGACGATGTAAATAGTACGCTGTCACATGTCTCACATTGGTTTTCAATATTAAACTCGGCAAAGACTAAGTATGTTGAATTCACTTTGCCAAATGCAAAAGAAATGTGTACAAACATTCGAATTAATGATATTCCTGTAGAGAAAGTAAAATCTACAGTATTCCTAGGTATAACATTAGATTCTGGGCTTCAGTGGGGCGCCCATATTAAGACTCTGGCAAGTAAACTTAGTTCCGCTGCATTCGCTATTAGAAAAGTTAGACAATACACTGATGTTGAAACTGCTAAAATGGTGTATTTCGCTTACTTTCATAGCATTATGTCTTACGGCATACTGTTATGGGGTAGGGCGGCGGACATTGAAACTATATTTATTTTACAAAAAAGAGCAATACGAGCCATATATCAATTAGGATCTCGTGTTTCTCTAAGAGATAAATTTAAAGAAACATCAATTCTCACAGTACCGTCGCAATATATATTAAATAATATCTTATATATCCGTGATAATATACATTTATTCAGTAAGAAAAGTGAAATACACAATTTTAACACAAGAAATAAAAACAAACTTGTAATTCCATATTTTAGAGTAAAGAAAGTTCAGAAATCATTTGTCGGGTTGAGCATACGCATTTTTAATAAGATACCTCAATCAGTTTTGGATTGCCTCCGCATAGTTTTAAGAAATATGTCAAAAACATCCTTTTACAAAAGGCATATTATAATGTTGAGGATTATTTAAGCGATAGAAATGTTTGGAGTTGCTCACAGAAGCAATATATTACACATTGTAGCATACTAAACTATCTTTAAAAGAGTAACCGTTGAGTTTCTTGCCAGTTTCTTCTCAGCGGATTCATTTTTCCGAACCGGTGGTAGATTTGTTACCAATGGACAGACTACTGACGACTCAAAAGTGCTTTTTGAGCCTACTTGAATAAAGAATATTTTGATAGGATTTGATTTGATATGCTCGTTGTTTCTTTACGTGATCGAATTAGAAATTAAGAGATCCGTAGTAGAACCAAAGTCGCCGACATAGTCCTAGGAATCGCGAACCTGAAGTGACAATGGGCGGGGCACATAGTCCGAAGGACCGATGGACGTTGGGGGCCGAAGGTGCTGGAGTGGCGACTCCAGACCGGACCGCGCAGTGTAGGCAGACCTCCCACAAGGTGGACCGATGACATAAAGAGGGTCGCCCGTAGCCGCTGGAGCCTGGCGGCGAAAGATCGGGCCTTGTGGAGGTCATTACGCGAGACCTATATCCAGCAGTGGACGTCCATCGGTTGAAGCCACGACGACCAATTTTAATGTAAGTTATCGCAAATAAAGAGTTTGATTTAGGCTCTATAAATTTCTATTATTTCAAACAGGTTCTTGAATATAACCTCACCTGATAGTAAATGATGATACTGTCGTAGAGAGAATTAGGCTAACCTGGTAAAAGGTAAATAAACTCTTATGGTTTCTAAATAGCTAATGCTTTTTGCTTAGCGACACGTTTTTGCTGTTATATTTGCGTTCTGGTACGATGCTATGTATAAGAGACACAGACAAATTAGAAAGTGCAATTTTCTAAATTTGCCCTGCTAGTAATTGAATCCAGGATTAAATCAGCGAAGCCATGATTTATCAAAATTGGTGCAACCGCTTCAGAAGTTACCAGGAACAAACTACGTTCCCTTTAAGTAAGTAGCAGCCCATTAACGTCCCACTGCTGGGCACAGGCCTCCTCATTCCAAGGAGTGAGGGTTTTTAGAGCATAGACCCACCACGCTGCTCCACTGCGGATTGGCAGGCATAGTACACAAGTGCACTCTCTATTCCTTCACTCTCATAGTCCAACGTGACGTCAATTCGACACGACCGGAGAGAGATCAAGCGCAGGACCGACGGATTAACGTGCTCTCCGAGGCACGGGGGTGAAACACCGCCAACTTCCCAACTACGGGCAAATATTGAGAAAATCTTAATAGAAAATTTGTGTAAATTTTTTTAATAAAAAGGATAATTGTGCGAAGTTTCTGAAAAAATTAAGCCACCTGGGAAGTTTCATTAAAAATGCTGCATAAATCCTTGGAGATATAACAAATCAATGTATAGAGCGTTATTCTTCTTCTACAAACCAACAAAAAAGTCCATGATGGCATATAACTATCCTTTAAGGACAGCTCTCTATATCAGTAAATAGCAAGTGAAGCAGGGGATAAAAAACATAGTTTCAAGGACTTCTACTACAGCTACTAATTATAAAAGCTCAGAGTGTGATTCACCAAAGATTTGATGATAATGATACATATAATTGCTGCTATTTCCTGTAGTTCAAGTACATGTAAACCAAAACGTCGACAACTTCCTCTACAACTTGCTTTACAATAATATTACCATTAAATACACCATTATAATGAAGGAAATTAAAGTGATATCATTATTTATTAGTTTCTCATTTCAAGGATAAAGCAATTAACAAGTAAAACTAGTTTATATTCATAGAAAACATGTTCCCAAGACTTACTACACGAAATAGTGTAAAAAATATGATATCACATTTTTTTATTAATTGCTGATTAGCAAGATACAGTTAAAGATGATAGCGCGCTAATCTGACACGGGGCAATTCATCTCTGATGGTATCAACATAGCATCATACCATAAATCTTTTGCTTGGTGGTTAGTCTTTGCTTGTAGCGTGGTAACTAGCCACGGCTGAAGCTTTGTAGTCCAGACTCGTCAAACGACATGGGAGCACTGCTCAGCTACCAATGTGTGGCGACCCAAACTACATTGGTAAGTAGCAGCCCATTAACGTCCCACTGCTGGGCACAGGCCTCCACACTCATATGAGAGAGCTGCTCAACTGCGGGTTAGGAGGCATAGTACACAAGTGCACTCTCTATTCCTTAACTCTCATAGTCCGATGTGACGGGAATTCGACACGAAGAGAGAGAGATCAGGCGTAGGACCGACAGCTTAACATGCTCTCCAAGGCACTTCGGTAAAGGTATAATGGTATTTTATACTTTTCGAACCTCTTTGGGTTGCTGGGCCTAGTTGCTAAGTGCATCGATTTTTAGGAGTTTGGCATCATTTGACGCCCTTGCTGGCGCAGTGGTGCGAGTACTCGCTTTGCTAGCCGAGGTCCCTGGTCAATCCCCGATAGGACGAATTTAGGAAATTGTATTTTTTAATTTGTCTGAATCTGGACTGGTGGGAATCTGGTAGTTACCATCCTACCAGCAAAGATGTACCGCCAAATAGAGATTTGTGTTCCTGTACGATGCTGTGTTGAAACCAAATGAGGTATGTCGCCTCTTACCAGAATAGCGCGCTTCTATCTTAGACTGTATCATTACTTACCATCACTCAGTCTTTCAGCCATAAAAAAATACCTATATCTTGGCGTCACGTCAGAATTTCCTAAATTTACCCTATCGGGGATCGAACCCGAGGCTTCCGCTAGCAAAGCAAGTAATTGTTACACTGCGCCAGCGAGGACGTCAAACTTAGTTGTGTAGAAACCATAAGGGGTACCATAAATTATCTTTTACCAGGTTAGCACGTTTTAAAGTGTCTCACTAATTTGTAGGTTAAGTAATACTATTCCATTGGACATCTATCTATTACATTGGACACTTTCAATGACTTAAAACACAATACTAACGTTGATACAAACTAAGAACTGTAACTTGGCGAAAATTCCTTCATTCTCCTGTGCTACCTTTCTTATACCCCCTTGTAAAACTCCCCACTTAAAAAAATAATATGTCTACCAATCACAGTCGTCGTGTAAACGACGACTAAACAGAAGTTTTAATTAAATTTGAGCATTTACGGATTAGCGTTAAACCGCGATGTAGTGCATGTAAACTTTTTAGTGATATAATAACAAAGACCTCAGCACAATAAACAGATATAGTAATTTAATAGCAATCAAAAAAATTAAATAACAATAATCGCGAAGACATGTTTTCTTTTTAACACAGTATTATCACTTACCTTAAATTGAGATCATAGTTAATCGCTTACTTAAAAGCAATAGGAAAAATAACAACAGCTGTTTGAAATAAACGTCAGCAATGACATTACATCTTGAATATTAGAAGTATTTGTATAAGCTGCGTTTGGATCCAATACTGATGTAGACACAGATAAAGTCGAGGACTGAAGCTAGTTAATTAATAAAACGTAAAAATATACAGTATCGAGACTGTGAGGAATGCGCCAGGGAATGTACGCGGGCGCACTGTACTCAGCTCTCCAAGGTCGTGGGCTGCCTACAGGCGATGCTAGTTGTAAAACATTAAATACATATGCATTGTTTTATAGCTGAGGAATATTTTTAAATGCATACGTTGAAATTACAAGTGCCTGGGGTTATAAAACTAAAAACAAGTTACACTATTGCTTCCACTACAAACAAATCAAATAAAAATGTCCTTTATTCATCTTTTTTGTGAAATAAATATAGTTTCAATGTCCTTACCCCTTCACAGTATACCGTAAGACATAATGCTATGAAAATAAGCGAAATACGCCATTTTAGCAGTTTCAAAATCAGTGCATTGCCTTTTTTTCTAACAGCAAATGCTGAACTAAGTTTGCCTGCCAGAGTCTTAATATGAGCACCCCACTGAAACCCAGAGTCTAAGGTTATTCCTAAAACGACTGTGGACATAACATTCTTTAATAGACTATCATCTATTTGGATATTTTTACAGACTTCTTTTGCATTTGGCAAAGCGAATTCAACACACTTAGTCTTTTCCGAGTTTAATATTAAATTATTAACAGAAAACCAATGTGAGACATGTGATAGGGTACTATTTACGTCGTCATCTTTTTCTATATTTCTGTCTACTTTAAACACCAAAGAAGTATCGTCAGCAAATAGTACTATATATAATTTTTTATTGCAATCATTTATTTGTTTATTATTATGACTTTTTTTAATTTAAGCTGCGCAGTACCGCAAGCAAGTGATTAGCGTCTGAAGTTCTTAGAACCATTTCCCTTAAATTACATTAAATAAAACCACAGCCCATGTATGCAATTCTTCATTGTATAGTTTTAGATTTTTTATTTTTCTTTGCTCTCTCCCATTTATAGTCTAGTTATAATATGTTTTTACTCTGGTGTTGGCAGCAGACGTATTAAGGTGCGAATTGAAAAGCAGCTTCGATCTGAGTTTTACGCCTTTTCGCAGAAATGTTAATATATATACATTTCTAATTTTGTTCCATTTAATGTAAACGACACATTTTTTGCTAATAAAGATCTTTATTATTAATAATATTATATCACATTTATATATATTAAGAACATAAAAGGGCCAAGGATTGATCCTTGGGGAACACCCATTTTTATAGGTCCTAACGACTCAACTCCATTAACGAACACCTTTTGAACTCTATTTTTTGGATGAGAGCTCAACAAATTAAGAGCCCCATCCCATAGTGACTTAATTTAAGGAGAAGTTTAAAGAGAAGTCTACACAATCAAAGGCCTTAGAAAGGTCGCAGAATATTTCTAATTAGAATTATGAAATTGATGCATAAATTTACGCAACCACAAACAATAAATGTAACAAGTTGTTTCTAAATTTCGCCTTTCGACAAGAATGCGGATGTATTTATATAGAATTGAACAATATTCGAAAATTAATCACAGATGCAAGCTTAGATAGTTGCCGCGTTACCGGTTCACCCTTGACAGATTGTAGAGGTCACAAAGCGTTTATAAAACTGGTAATTAATTTTAAATTTGCCTGACAAAGTTACTAATATTAAAAGTTGTTATAATACAATTCTAAATTTCTTAGAGTATTGGTGTATTCCTATATTTCTCTATATGATCAATCATATCTTTCTTAATATTTTTGGCTCTCTTTTGGCTTTAGTTAAATCAAAACCGTATGTCTACATATAATCATTACCCTTTATAATTACGGGTCTTCTTTAATTAATTGTTTGTTTCATTTTTAAACCCTCTACCTTTCTTATGGGAAGGAAAACAAGGGCTATTTAGTTCAATGAGCACTTTTAAATGAGGGTTTTAGATTTAATAGGCATAATTTTAAGAAATATATCAAAAAAATACTTTTAAAAAAGGCATATTCTAATGTTGAAGATAATTTAAGCGATAGAAATGTTTGGGCTTGATTCCAGCTGCTCACAGAAGCAATATATTACATATTGTACCATACAAAACTATCTTTAAAAGAGTAACCGTTCAGTTACTTGCCGGTTTCTTTTCATCGGATTCAACATTCCGAACTGGTGGTAGATCTGTTAGGAACGGACAGACTACTGGTGATTCAAAAGTGGTTTTTGAGACTATTTTAATAATTTAAGCTAAAAGGCATAAATACTTTAATGAGCTATTTGCAGTGTTTCTTCGCAAAGAGTTTATTGACATTTAAATCTGTTCAGTAGTTTTCTCGTGAAAGTGTGAAAAGTCAAAATCAAAATCTAAATATTCTTTATTCATATAGGCTCAAGAAGCACTTTTGAATCGGAAAGTTGCATCCCGCTGAGACGAAACCAGCAAGAAACTTTATGGTTACTCCTTTAAACATAATTTTTGTACGTTAAAATCTGTTAAGCTTTCATGTGCAACTGGAATCAAGTCCAGAAAGAAAGTGTTGCTTTTGCATTTATAATATTAATAAAGATTGTCATTTTGCCCTATAGGGAGTAAAACTTTTACAAACATTGAACGTCATATATATTTATATCGAATGAACAGTCGAAAAAGTAAGTTCAAGCTTATGGGTCTAAAAATGATGATACTTCCTTATTTAAAAACCCTTTTTTCTTATTAAAAAAGTAGTCAAATTCATTTAAATTGGTTTAGAAGTTTTAACGTGTAACACATTAGAATAACATTCACATTTATACAGGCATCCTACACACATTTAGGAGATGAAATATAGCAAATACTGTCACAAGTGNCTTGTGTACTATGCCTGCCAATCCGCAGTGGAGCAGCGTGGTGGATCTATGCTCTAAAAACCCTCTCTCATATGAGGGAGGAGGCCTGTGCCCAGCAGTGGGACGTTAATGGCTGCTACTTACTTACTTAAAAGTAGTCAAATTCATTTAAATTGGTTCAGTAGTATAAACGTGTAACAAATTAGAATAACATTCACATTTATACACGCATTATATATACATTTAGGAGATGAAATATAGCAAATACTGTCACAAGTGATTATTCATTTTTGATTGGATTTAAAGACAGAGGGATTTTATATCGAAAAATCACTTTATATTTCTTACTTTTCCTATATTCAGTAAAACATGTCTTCTTGAACAATATCATAGGAACATGATAAATATACAATCAACTCCATTGTAATAAGGAAAAAAATCATATCAACAAATACAATCAGGTCAAAATGTATTTAGTTGTAATGTTTTCAAATTTTTTATATAATTTTATTAACAAATCGCTAAAAAACAATCACGTTTATTTTGCTGTTTGCAACAGTTGCGTTATTTATCGACGATAAAGAAATAAACGCTTACATTTATAATTTAAGGGCACGCCAAGCCTAAATGGTCTAGTAGTTAGCTTATATATAAATCAATTGCTGGACTGACCTTGGTTATTTATAACTAGCGGCCCGCCCCGGCTTCGCACGGGTAGACATAAATAGGTACAGATATTTAAGTTATAAGCATGATAATTAAAACGACCATGAATTGACAAATATTATGAAAAAGTGTGATTCCTAATACTAAAACTAAGTAGCTCTGAAAAGAACTTTTTAAGTGAAGCATAAAAATGTGTTAAAAAAACTCGAAATATTCAATGTCGCTTGCGTCCACTGCGTAAGGTAACCTAGTTCATAATGGTGCACCCCCTTCTCCCGCACTGCCCCTCTCTCGTCGATTTAGTATTTTTATTTTAATTTCACGATATCATTTGAATGGAATATCCGATTTCAATCATTCAAAAAGTAATTATTTGGATAAAAATGTATAAATGGTATGGATAACACGGTCTGTGTTTGATCGGCATTTCTATCAATTTGTTAAATGTAAAAAAGTGGTTATAGTGACGTAACTACAATAGTTAGACATATGGTCTCGAAAAGTTTTTTGTAGATATTGATATATTCTATAATATTGTAAAATATTTTTTTGTCCTATCATTAATACTCTTCACAGCGTATGCGATGAAAGATATTTTGACTAAGTTTTTTACGCCTTCAGTTGGTTTTAATAGGATTTTCTAAAGACTTCTATAGTAATCTAGTACTAAATATAGCCTATGTTACTCAGTGATAATGTAGCTTTCTAATGAAGAAAGAATGTAAATGTATTCCTCTAAATTCAATATACATTGATAAATTATTGTAACGATGATGGTAACGACAACATATGCGATCGAGTTATTAGTGAGTTCTTTTCAAAACGTAGATTAAATAAAAATTTTGAATACATTCTTTAATATCATTAGTACACAATCCGTTGCCATTTTATCATCATCACTATTAGATAAGATCAATCCATATCTCGTAGATTGTATATCATAACATATATATAACACTGCCTCATTGTTCTAGTGGTTAGCATGTTCGACTACAGACATGGGATCCTGGGTTCGGGTCCCGGGTCGGGCCAATTCAAAATCGATATTCACATGGGACTATGAGAGTGAAGGAATACAGAGTGCACTTGTGTTCTATGCCTACCAATCGGCAGTGGAGCAGCGCGGTAGGTCTATGCTCTAAAAACCCTCTCTCCTATCTGTGAGGAAGCCTGTGCCCAGCAGTGGGACGTTAATAGGCTGCTTACCTTTTTTATATATATAACAACCTGTTTCTGATTTAATCAAAATACATCCGAATTGAACATGAAATAAAATTAAATAATATAAAAGAACCATTCACTTCATCCTTGCACATTCAAGTATAGCGCAAAGGAATTATTCCATGTTGCAATATTGGAAGCGACACCAATTAAATGCGCTTTACTATTTTAGTAACCGTCCAGTGAGCAGAAAATCAAACTAACAGAGAGAAACTCTATTAAAGTTATATTTATATATTTGTGACTCTTAAACGACCGTCTATGATGGCGATAAAAGATCGAGTAAAAGTGACAAATTACCATATGTTACGTGAATGAATTTTCAAATGTTAATATTATATAATTCTTAGATGAAGTTTTAACAAAATAATTCGTAGTAATTTCTATTAACCATTAACAATTAAATCGATTCTCACTCATTATTTAATTCCTATTCGCCTAAAGGTTGTCTTGAAGAAATCTTTAAGCGGTAATAAGGATATTTATAATTATAATCTGTAATTTCAAATATTATAAAATGTCAATGTAAATTTCTTACCATTTTTAGATGAGTATACTTTCTCCCATCGGAGTACCCCATATTTTTTTTAAATAAACATAAAAATCCGATAGCGTTATTTAGGCACTTCACTATCACAACATCGCGACACTATATTTAAAAAAAATATATTCACACTGGCAACTGACACGAAAAAATAACGCGTTTGACAGGTAGTGGTGACGTTTAATTCGTTTGGCGGGAAACGTCGTTCCGATCGGACTTCGCGCCACAAACTGGCAAGATGGCGGATTTTTTTGACGGTTCACACAAGCCGATTCACTTTCTACGACCTTACGTTATGTGTCTCGTAATTAAGTGTAGATTTACGTAACCAACCAATGTAATATTGGTTTTTTTTTCTTTCCGCGGTACAGCATTTCGTTTTGAAAGCCTATTAAAAGTGCCCCCAATCAAAACTTTTTGAAGTAAACTTCTTTAAAAGAGGGTAATATTTTACGTATGAAACGCGTGATTCGCGTCACGAAGGTATGCAGCGTGTTTTATCGTAATTCGTTTAAAGGTTAGATAGTTATATATAACATGTGGCATTTTAATTTGCCTCTCGTCAGTTAATACACAAATTTTAATTATTGATTTGTAATATTGACAAAAAGCATTGTGGCATTTTTATCTACAATTCGTCATTTGAGATTTCAATAAATGATTTGTATCAATTTTCGAAACTTTGATTAAGGACAATTAAATTTCTAACTTAAAAATTAGTTTGCCAAAGAAGTTTCATATCTGACATATGTACTTTGTACGTACACACTTTTAATTATATTTAAGACATCAAATTCAAATTTAGCGGAGAAAATATTAAGTTTTCCTATTATCTATAGCTAAGCCAAGTTTCACGCCCGCCTGTCGTGAGTTTGGTGCTCCTGTAGAGACGGTGCACCATACCCCGGCGGAGTGTCCAGCGTTGGCACCCCAGCGGCATATCTTGTTGTCGCTGGTTAGAGGAGATCTTTCACTGGAGAGCATAATTGGTGTAATGCTCGCCAGTGAAGTTGGGTGGAGGGTGGTTGCATTCTTTTGCGAGACCGTCATCTCGCTGCAGGAGGCAAATGAGAGGTTAGAAGTCCCATTTATGCACTTCATGCCTCACTCTATTGAGTGGTAGATGAGTCGGTACCATCCAGGTCACTAGAGTGGAATGCAGTTAGGGAACCTCTAGTGATCTTACTCATGGATGGGGAGGGATCCGCTGGGTTTTAGTGGGTATTCTGTTATCAGTGAGTCCCACACTCCCGATGGAATTAGTCTTTCATCGGGGTGCGTAAAAGCAATTCCCAGCGCAAAATAAAAGTTTCATAACTAGATTTACTACTACTATATAATGATATGTACTATATAATGTATTGTCCAATTTCGAGAAAGAGGTCAACCGCCGAATCCAACTCGGTTGGGCAGCATTCGGGAAATTCCGGAAGACGTTTTCGTCCAATATCCCTCAGTGCCTGAAGATTAAAGTCTTCGAACAGTGCGTGTGGCCAGTGCTGACCTACGGATCGGAAACGTGGTTGCTGACTATGGGCCTCATTCGAAAGTTCAGAGTCACTCAGCGGGCGATGGAGAGGGCTCTGCTCGGAGTTTCTCTACGTGATCAAATCAGAAATGAGGAGATCCGTAGCAGAACCAAAGTCACCGACATAGCCCTACGAATCGCGAACCTGAAGTGGCAATGGGCGGGGCACCTAGTCCGAAGCTGTTGGAGTGGCGACCCCGCATCGGACGACGCAGTATTGGGAGACCCCCCACATTGTAGACCGACGATATAAGGAGGATCGCCGGTAGCCGCTGGAGCTGGCATAAGATCGGGCCTTGTGGGCATCATTTCGTGAGACCTATGTCCAGCAGTGAAAGCCAATCGATTGAAGCTACGACGACGACAACGGTATAATGCATTTCATGTAAAATTAATATCTTCTACAAAAGGCACATGTTTGGAATTGATTCCAACAATACATTACACATTGTAACCTACAAAACTATATTTGAAGGAGTAACTGAATTTCTTGCCGGTTTTTTGTCAGGGGAATGGCCTTTCCGAACCGGTGGTAGTTTTGCTACCAACCGTCAGTGTTGACGATTCAATAATGCATTTCGAGACTACTGGAATAAAGAATATTTCGATTTGTTTTAGTCTCTAAGTAGAGCGGGCTTGGTTACAAAGCTTCATAGAAAAGATTTCAACGCGCATTCGCCTCTCAAGGTTATACGAGGCGCGTCTCTTTGTTTTATAATTTAATGTTATTAAGGTTTCTGTTATATAATACACGTATTGTTTTAGCAATAGACAATGTTGGACCTTGCTTTGCGCTGTGTATCAAGATAATTTTGGTCTTAATTAAAAAAATAATACGACATTCTTTATATATTTGTCCTCTAGAGGCTTCTATAACATTTATTGGGATTGTGATGAGAATTTTTACTGTTGTTATATACGTGCTTAGTAATTAATAAAAAATAACTTGATTAATATTTTTAGAGATCGTATTTTTTATATTTTGTCCATACTAAAGTATCACTGTGGGATAACTAATAGGATTGATGTCGTAATTAGCAGATTCTAGATTTAATTCCCCGCAGGACTAATTTGTTTGAGTCTGGATTGGTGGAATGCAAATAGACTGTATTTCGCACTCTTGAGCTACCATCATTTATACCTCCTTCCAAAACTCCCCAATCGAAAAATAATAACTCCACCAGTCAGTCTAATTTCCCAAAGTGTTAAAGCGATCAAAGCTATACGGGGGTACCGTACAGTGTCACGGACGGCAGCAACACTCGTGACAGGTGATCCCTCGTGGGAGCTCAAGACAGAAGATTTCACGGCAGTGCAAAGCAGCCGCGTAAACCTGAGGGGAATCACCAGTTGCTGACGAGATAAGGCGTGTCATGGTTATAGCTAACAGAGTCTTGACCAAAAGATGGAAAGAACATCTCGGGTCCTCAGCAGCGGGCGGGGCCATAGTATGGGCGATCTGCCCTCATCTAGACAAATGGCTGGGCAGAGAGCACAGTTGCTTTGGCAAATACCTGTACGAAACTGTTAGCTATGTGGCGTCGGCCAGAAGTCACGAGTGTGGTGCCTCGTCAGACACAGCGACTCATTATGACGTCGCTGATCGGCACATACCTCTCACTGGCAAGTATTATAGGGGCATTATTTACCAGTGAGCAGGCTTGGAGAGCGGTTGCCGCCTTTGCGAGACTGTCATCTTGCTTATGGAGGCACGGCAAAGGAAGAGGGTGAATGCCGCCTATGAAGGGGTGCAGGAAACAGGAGGCGGAGATTCATACAACTCCTCCTCCTGTAGAATATCTGTGAACTTCAACCGAGGGGCCAGAAAGGAATGCCTCACCGAACCTCTGGCTCCCCACTCATGGTTGATGGTGGTCCTGGGTTTTAGTGGGTATTGCGAATTTGTATCTCATGAAGTCCCATCCTCCCGACACCATAGTCGAGGTGCGTAAATGTATTACCCAGCGACAAAAAAAAGTCAGTCGAATTTAAAACAACAATTTCTACAATGGCATTAAACTGAAAGTAAACGTTTCCCCAAGGAAAAGCAGTAAGAGGTAAATTACCTCTTTCCACGTTAGCCCGCTTCCATCTAAGACTGTCTTATCACATCCCATCAAGAGTCATCCCATCTCAGCTATTTTAGCCGTTAGATTTTACACTATAGTTAAAATATTTACGTTTTAAATGTTAGATACATTAAATTTATCGCTGATAATAGTACCAGAGTATTAAATTTAAATTTTAAACGTTCGTACTAGCTCGTTCTAGATTTCTATTACACATAAACCAGATGTTGTGAAAAAATTTAATCTAAACGAAGCAATAGTAACCTGCTTGCCACACCTATCACCTAAAGGTATTTAGGTTCACATTAGACGACTGGACTCAAAGTGGCGTTCATAAATTACTTTTTATCTGCAAGTTTTCCTGTACGTTTTCTTTCACTTTTATTTAAAACTAGCGGAACCGCTCAACTTCGTCTGCACCTCATAAGGCAGAGAACGTATAAACTTGGTTAACATAAAAATAGGTTTTATTGAACCAACCTTAACAGATATAAGGTGTCGTGAAATGCATGATGAGTGTCACAATGATGTGCAGCGTTTTTTATTCTAATTCGTTTGAAGGTTAGGTAGTTTTAATATTTATCTTTTGTGAAATGGCTTTCAGTAGTGGCAATCGTGTTGGATATGACACATTATACATATGTATAGTAATAAACAATTATTTTACAACTTAATCCTATATTACATTTAATATATTTATTTATATATTTACTCTTCGGATGACGGATTGGTTACCTTACTTTGCTTACCAGTCATGGTTGCTTTGGCGAATACCTGTACCGAACTGTTGGCTATGAGCCGTCGGCCAGATGTCACGAATGTGGTGCCTCGTCAGACACAGCTCACCGCACTGTGGCAGAATGTCCCGCCTGGGGATCTCAGCGACTCATTATGATGTTGCTGATCAGCACAGGCCTGGCGAGCGGTCGGAGGCACGGTAAAGGGAGAGGGTGAATGAAGCACTCCAGCCACGACGAAGGGGTGCAGGAAACAGGATGCCGAGACTTATACACCTCCTCCCCTTGTAGAATATCTGTCAGCTGCAACCGAGGGCCAGAGAGGAATGCCTTAACGAACCTCTGGCTCCCCACTCATGGTCCCCGCTGGATTTTTGTGGGTACTACGAGTTTGTACCCTTGCGGAGTCCCATTAGTCGCGGTGCGTAAATGCATTTCCCAGCGACAAAAAAGCCAACAATTTCTGGTCTGGTCCCAAACCTTCCCACTCCATTTATCATCTATTCACTTCACATATCCCTCGTCCTATAAATGTTGAGTATTTATTAACCTTTGTATATAGTCGAAATTGTAAATATATTAAACGTTATAGAATTAAGCTGTAAAATAATTGTTTATTACTAGTCATTTTATGTATGTTGTGGTGTTCCTTTCATTTGGTGAAAATTTTACTTTGCATGTGTTTTAAACGGAAAATTTTCCATCGTGTCTTCTTCAGCAAACTTGTCACAGGCGAGATAATCTATGCCCAATTGGCACACCTAAAAGCCATTGAACAAACAAGAAGAAGAAGACAATATTTTACGGATTTGGTGATGAATCCTTTTGTTCCGGTTATTTTTTTATTAAAATGGAACACTCTGCAATTGTTATACAGCTTTTATCACCGATTCTGAGGCGGTACGTAGCTTAAAGAGTCAGCTAGTATTAGAAGAACCTTGCGCTGTATACGAATCTATCAAGAAATCAATTCATTAAATAAAACCATCTATATTTATGAGATAATCAACCTGATTTGCCTCCGATCGTTTCTCTTTTGGACTCCTCATCGAAATACATAACACAATTCGTACAACGTCCTTTCTGTAAATTCATGCCTAATATCATGCATATATATTTTTTTTATTGCTGACAGATTAGCGCTTGACTGTGATCTCACCTGATGGTAAGTGATGATACAGTTTAAGATGGAAGCGCGCTAATCTGTTAAGAGGCTATATACCCCTTACGGTTTCTACACAGCAACGTACCAGAATGCAAATGCTCTTTGTTTTGGCGGTACGTCTTTGCTGGTTGAGTGGTAACTAGCCACGGCCTAAAGCCTCCCACTAGATTAGACTCAGACAAATTAGAAAATACAATTTCCTAAATTCGTCCTACCGGGGATCGAACCCGGGACCTCCGCTAGCAAAGCGAATACTCGCACCACTGTGCCAGCGAGGCCGTAAAATATATGCATTATATTAATGGTTTGCATTCCTCAATGCATTTTATATTACACCAATGACACAACGATACCATTTTTAGATAGCTTTGTCGTCAATACTGTCTTCGGTTGTGCAAATTGAAATCAATGGTAGTGATTAATAAGTTCGAAGACTTACTTATTAAGTCTTCGAACTTATTGATCACTACCATTGATCTTCGAACAGTGCGTGTTGCCAGTGATGACCTACGGCTCCGAAACGTGGTCGCTGACTATGGGCCTCATACGAAAGCTCAGAGTCGCTCAGCGTGCGATGGAGAGGGCTATGCTCGGAATTTCTCTACGTGATCAAATCAGAAATGAGGAGATCCGTAGCAGAACCAAAGTCACCGACATAGCCCTACGAATCGCGAACCTGAAGTGGCAATGGGCGGGGCACATAGTCCGACGGACCGATGGACGTTGGGGCCCGAAGGTGCTGGAGTGGCGACCCCGCACCGGGCGGCGCAGTGTAGGGAGACCCCCCACAAGGTGGACCGACGACATAAAGAGGGTCGCCGGTAGCCGCTGGAGCCAGGCGGCGCAAGATCGGGTCTTGTGGACATCATTACGTAAGACCTATGTCCAGCAGTGGACGTCCATCGGTTGAAGCGACGACGACGACGACGACGACGACGATTAATAAGAAGAAATGATCTTGTTGATCAGTATTGCTGTATTTTTCCTTTCACTACAATAACACACATATTTCCCCAAATTATTACAGTAAAAACATCAAGAGTCCTTATCGTTTGACTAATTTCCTGACCACAGAGTAGTTCACCTTTCCTTTTCCCACAGAGTACTTTAAACTGAATCTTCTTTAGGTTAAAATTTTTACGGATGAAACGCGTGATTAGCGTCACAGAGATGTGCAGCGTTTTTTATGCTAAGGTTAGGTAGTTTTAATATTTACAGTTTATTTTAATGTTCTGCAGAAAGTGCTGTTCGTGCGATCTACAATATGGGTCCAAGAGAGTCGCTAAGAAACAAATTCAGTCCATAAAAATATTGACTCTTTTAGGAAAAAAAGTAAATGCACCTCATATAATTTAAATAAAAATAAAATTGCTGTAAATTTTAGTAGGCTACATAAAATAGACAAGTCATTGAAGGGTAACTGTATACGTTTCTATAATAAGCTCCCAGAAGAAGTTACAAAGATGTCTCTTAATAAATTTAAATCATTTATCAAAAGAAAACTAATCGAGAAATCATTCTATAATTTGAAAGAATACTTAGAAGACAAAAAAGCGTGGGAGTAAATGAATTGCTCTATATGTAGATATAGAATGAATTTAAAATATATGTCGGAGAATAGGAGAGAACCGAGAAGCATAAAGCACAGGGGCGTAGGGTTCTCCGCCGACATCGTTATTAATTGGATCCATTATTTAATTTCTTATTCTGTGGGCGTTCATGGGTATTGTTGGTGCAATCAAACACTTTATTAATTAACTCGGTTTATAATGTTCAATCGCTTAATGTACCCGATATCAATTAACACAAACTCATTAACACTAATAGCTGGGAACGCAACAGTTCCAACAGTAGACTGCTCCGGTCGAGCGTTACTCGACAACTGCCGAGTGACTGCCACCATTAACTCTGTCCACGCAGATAGATGGCGCCAGCGTTCCACAGACATCTGTTCTCCGACATATGTATAAAAATTGTAAATTTATATTATGCAAAATGAGTCTTAATTTAAACTAATAACATCAGCTATATACAAGAATATAAAAAAATAACAAATAAAATTAATTAAATCAAATAATAAGCCGCATCGGAATTGCTGTCCATAGGGTGTGTTCCTAAAATTCTAAATGAATATATATTGTAATGATGACAACAAAAAAAAACGTACAGTTTTGTTGTGGGCTCGACTGAGTTTGTTGTGGGCTCATCTCAAACCAGGCCGCGAAGGAACCTTCGTAACTTTAGATTGTAAGTCGTTCTTTAATGTTATCATCAATCAAATGTTATCATCATCAATTCAAAGGTGCTGTAATAGGCCTACTTGAATAAAGATATTTTGACTTTGACTTTGAATTTACAAGTAACATGTGGCATTTTAATTTGCCACTCGTCATTTAATATACTACTTTTCATAAAATATAAAATAATAATATTACGCAAATTTATAATAAGTCTTTTGAGTTTTTAACGAATTATTTGTATAAATTATCGATACTTTTAATATTTTAATGACGATTAAATTCCTAACATATCTTCCTTTTTTCCTCCCTAGAAGTCTTACAAATCTAAAATTTCTAATATAAACAAGACGTAAACATTTGTTTGCCGAAGAAGTTTCACTTCTGACATATGTACGCCTTTATGCACGCCGGATGAGGTATAAACTTATACCTCACGGATATCCGTGAGTGTGGGACTGGCTGGTTATACCAGGCTACCCAATAAAACCCAGCGGAACCCTCTACATCTAGGTGTTGAGGTCCAGATGTCCGCTGACGCAGCTCTGGCGCCCCAGATGAATCCGGCTGATGGGTTTAGTTGAGAGTGAGCAGAAGAACAAAATTGTGGCTCCTTGCATCCCGCTCCCCCAGCAGGAAGCAATAAGCTCCTTGACTACCTATATTTTGAAAATCATGACATGATTGAAGGTAAATCCGTAAATATACCTCATAATTACTATGTATTTATCTAGTTACTAGCTGTTCTTCTGTCGTAAGTATCGGAAAATCTTTTATTTACCGAGACAGCTTAAGTTAGTACTTTACTTTAGTCACTACACACCATCTTTCTTTTTTAAGGCTGAAAAATGCATTTACGCACCCCGGGTAGGGACTCACTGCAGCAGAACCCTCAACATCCCTGAGTGGAGAACTAGAGGTACGCATACACAATCCACTCTGGTACCCTGGCTGTAGCCGCCTCATCTCAATCGTTTATGTAGGGGGAAGGAAATGCGCAAATCTACGCACCCTGCTTCTCCGTCGGATAGGTGGAGCGTCGACGGCATTCTGTCACACCCTCTGCGACGCCTCCTTCAGCGATATAACAGATTCGCAGAAGGAAGCGATTTCCCTTCAGCCCGTTAGCAAGCATTGCGCCATATATGCTTTCCAACGAGAGGTTCCCTCTGATCAGCTACACCCAGGCATGTCGCTGAAGTCCCCACTCTGTCATTATGTGATGCGCCGAATCTATAGAAGCGCCACACATGTAGCAGCCCGCCAATTCCTCACAGCCGACAATCTGATGCAGGTGTTTACCAATACAACCGTGTCCGGTTAATACCTGCACCAGACTGTACTGTACTTCCACCGTTTTATTATGTCGGCCTTATCCGAAAGGGCCCACGGCTGAGCCTTGCCACTATCAGGTGCCCCGCCTGTAGTTCTTGCAGCCGCCCTGTACTGATAGGCGGCTGCAAGAACTTCCGCTCGTAGCTCCCATGGGGGATCGCCTGCCAGGAGTGTTGCCGCCATAAGTACACACCATCTAATATATTACATAGGTAAACTTATTGACGATTTGAACGGGTAAACCGGTACTACGATTCCGTTAAGCTGTCAGGGGCAGATTCTGCTTAACACAACCGCCTACAGCAGTTACGTCGTGACCACGATCCATGCCATAATCAATATGTCGATAAACCACGAAAATTTAAGTTTCAAAGTAAACTTTATATCAAAAATCAAAATCAAAAATATCTTTATTCAAGTAGGCATATTACAGCACTTTTGAATCGTCAAATTATATATTTTTTTCCACACTCTGATTCTAATATACGTCTGATGATGGTACTCAAGAATGGTTTAAAATCTAAAGTTACGAGGGTTCCTTTGCGCCCTATCAAAAAAAGGTTTCCTTATTGGTTTTGTGCATAATTAACCGAATGTTTTTATATTCTCGTCAGCTAGTCTGACGCATTGTATCACATAATGCATTAAAATATTTGAGGCAATATCGTTATTTAAATGATTCTGCTAATAGGACTAGTTGGCGACCGGTTTTTGCGACGCAAATTCCCAAACTCCAATAACAAGTTCATTAAAATGACATTAGAAATATTTGTAACATTTATAAATACGCGTGATAATTTGCAACACTTGTAACTACATTATAATGGGATAATACCTTATTGTTTTTAAAGCGATGTATAAATTAATTTCATTAAATTAGTACCTTAAATTATAGATTTAATATTACCTATCAATTTTACTATTTTTAATTTACATAAAAGAGCTATACATCAATTAGGATATCGTGCTTCTCTAAGAATAAAATTCAAAGGAAAATCAATTCACACAGTCGTAGACGGAAGCGCGTTAATCTGGTAAGAGGTAATTTACCTCTCATGGTTTCTATATAGCATCGTAGTGGAACACAAATTTCTTGCTTCAGGATACGTCTTAGCTGGTAGGGTGTAACTAGCCACGGCCGAAGCCTCCCGTCAGTGCAGATTCCGGAAAAAACAAATTTCTAACAATAACACGATAAAAGTGGAACCTTTTATTTACAACTTGTAATGAAAATGCTGCTAAAGACTCATTTATTATACGTTCTTGTGAAATGTTTAATAATCTAAGTGATATAGACATATTTAATGATGGGAATTCCTTCGTTGCTTCAACCGATGGACGTCTAGTGCTGGACATAGGTCTCACGAAATGATGCCCACAAGGTCCGATCTTGAGCTGCCTGGTTCCAGCGGCGACCCTCTCGATGTCGTCGGTCCACCTTGTGGGGGGTCTCCCTATACTGCGGCGCGCCGTCCGAGGTTGCCATTTCAGCACCTTCGGGCCCCGATGTCCATCGGTCCTTCGGACTATGTGCCCCGTCCATTGCCACTTCAGCATAGCGATTGGTAGGGCTATGTCGGTGACTTTGGTGCTGCTACGGATCTCCTCATTTCATTTGATAGCGTAAGAGAAACTCCGAGCATATCCCTCTCCATAGCACGCTGAGTGACTCTGAGCTTTCGAATAAGGCACTGGCAACACGCACTGTTCGAAGACACAATTCCAAGCTCTGGAAAGTCCTTAGTCAAGAGAAATGTTAAATCTTAGAAAGAGAGAGAGAGAGAGAGAGAGAGTATGCTTTATTGTACACCACAGAATATACAAAATTAAAACAATTTAAATAGTAATAATAATTACCGAACAAAAGTTGTTCAAGGGGTACGATTTCTACCAGGCAACCTCAGAGCAAAAGAGTTAATATTAAAAACAAACAAACGGGGCAGGTGGTGTCCAATCCAAACGTACATTTAATAGATATAATAAATACTAATATATACAAATAGATAACAGCCTCATTGGTGTAGTGGTTAACATGTTCGACTATAGACATGAGGTCCTGGGTTCGAGTCCCGGGTAGGGCCAATTCAAAAATCAATATTGAGTTTTTTATTAAGATTTTCTCAATATTTGCCCGAAGTTGGGAAGTTGGCGGTGTGATCCACCCCCTTGCCTCGGAGAGCACGTTAAGCCGTCGGTCACATCGGATTATGAGAGTGAAGGAATAGAGACTGCACTTGTGTACTATGCCTGCCAATCCGCAGTGGAGCAGCGAGGTCTAAAAACTCTCTCATGCGAATGAGGAGGCATGTACCCAGCAGTGGGACGTTAATGGGCTGCTACTTACCTTTACTTACCTTACAAATAGATACATAATCTACCTACTCTCAAATATAATAATACATAAGTAAGTAAAAGGGTCTTACTTGTTAAATAAAAAAATGTTGAGATTAGTAATAACACAATAACGCTTTGTTTGTTTCTAGATATAAATTGTTTGTTTCCCAAATAAAAATAAATAAACTAATTTAAAAAAAAACTTATATGAGCCTTAGGGCCGTCATATTGGCCTTGGCGGTTCTGACAAGCGTCTTTCGCTTTAACCCCACTCCATGATCAGCTGCAACACGACAAGCGATAGACGGAGAAAAAAATAAGAGGCGATTACAAAATACTTTCAATTTAATAAACTTAATACTACGATTACAGAGCTATTTAGTTTCTTAGCTAAGTTAAAAATAAAAAAGAAGTTAAATCGCATATTTAATGGTGCAAAAGTTAGATTAAATTTCATTGGAAGAAATATCATCACCAACCACATTCAAGCGCTATTATATCAGCAATTGATAAATTTATTACATGTAGAAAGACTTGGTAAAAAAGCATTAACGTGAACTCTTTCTATAACTTAAATAAGCCAATTTTAGTCAAGACAAGCCTGATTAGAATAGACACCAATATAATACAATGCATCGCAAAAAGCCATGACCATAAATGGATGGATGTGAGAGATATCGCTGTGGCACAACATTATTATTCTATCTAGTAAAGGAATGGCATACATTGTTGATGTTATAACACAATAAAAGATAAGAAAAAGTTTATACTTGATTCCGATGATTATAAGTTTCCATGGGTTTTCCCTTAATGCATCCTATTTATCTTGTTTCATTTATAGACTTTTAGAATTGCGAATTAGACAAAGGTACATCGCCAGTGTCACGTTGACTGGAGAGAAGATTTTAAGCAAATTGTGAGGTTTAATTAAGTTTATTTACATCTGTTAATTAGGAGTAGAAGAGAAAGCAAGACATCAAGAAAATCAGTGGCGTAACTCGCAAATGCCACGGGCCCCTGGCCCAAGAGGGCCCCGGTCCAAAGACTTGGGGCAAGACAGGTTATGCGACTTGGCTATTCTGCCTATTGAAAATTCTTCCGATGTTTAAACTTTGATTATGTAATAGACACTTTTGCGAAACAGAAAGCTCGAAAGATTTTTTTTAAAACCTTGGTCGTCGTCGTCGCTTCAAACGATGGACGTCCACTGCTGGACATAGATCTCACGTAATGACGTCCACAAGGCCCGATCTTGCGCCGCCTGGCTCCAGCGGCTACCGGCGACCCTCTTTATATCATCGGTCCACCTTGTGGGGAGTCTGCCTGCGCCGTCCGGTGCGGGGTCGCCACTCCAGCACCTTCGGCTCCCAACTTCCATCGGTCCTTCGGACTATGTACCCCGCCCATTACCACTTCAGGTTCGCGATTTAATACCTTATTGAAATTAAATTGTTATTTTTATTTCATTGTAAATTAATGCAGGATTCCTGAAGATGTTTCTTCATTGAAAGGCTAGCGAATGGAAGATGAATGTGAAATCTCTTGATGAAGGCTTGCTTGGAAACAATAGCTCATTCTCTGTCACCCTAAAAAGGAGGCCTATGCCAATAAGTATATAGGCTAGTGATTGTGAATTAATCTAAATGGTTAAGCCCTCACTCTTGTAAATAAAATTGTTATTAATGTTGGACTATTAAAATTAAACTAAAGACAACTTGACGATTTTTGTGGTAGGTCCCTATATGGTATAGTTACGCCATTGAAGAAAATATGAGTATTTTTTAAAGATTTTATTATACTTTCGGATGTACAAATTAACGTGACAATGGCGATGTATTTACTATACATCGCCAGTGTCATGTTGACTGGAAAAGGCACAAAAAGAGCTGTAAGGATTATATAGAAATTGTCAATAAGTATTTTGTCCTCTACTGAAATTAAAACTATAAGAGAGAGAACATTTTTATTTACAAACAGGAAACACATTTAATAATCTCTTTACTTCCTCCTTGCATCTCTATGGTGACGACCTCCAAGTATATACCGCTGCCCCCGCACTCAAAATCAACCAGGCCATTGATAGTCTCAATTCTGATCTCGCTATTATTAACCAGTGGAGTATATACTACGGTCTGAATATCAAACCAGCAAAGTCGCAAGTTATAGTTTTAGGAGGAACAAAGCAACTCGCTATCTTGATTCTAATACTTTCCCCCCTATTCGATTAGGTAATTCTGAATTAGCTATTACTTCATCATTTAAAAACCTAAGGCTACATATTGATAGCAACCCATCGTGGATCAGTCACGTGGCACAGGTCAGTCGTAAAATTTATGCCTCTATCGGATTTTTGCGACGCTGGAAACATTTCTTCCCTATTAATGCAAAAATTACGTTGGCTCACTATCTCCTTTGACTTAAATGGTTTCCTATTAGGGAACGGTGGAACCAGCACTGTCTGCCACTTTTTTATTTTATTCTCTGTAATACTCTCGCTCGTTCGTATCTAAGAGAACGTTTAAATTATGGTAGCTCTAACTGCGATCTTCACATAAATAATAATAATAACCTTTTATTTTTTATACTAGTAAAGTAGCCGCAGAAAAAAAAAATGTGATGCCGAAAAAGGGAACACCGCTAAGCGATTGTTGGGATTTCGTCCCAACGCTGGTTTTCAGTGGAGACCCGGACGGACACAAACAAACAAAAACATAAAGAAACCAAACGAAATAAAGTATGTACAATAAATATTAAATAAATGGATAATACATAATAAATAATTCATTCTGAATTAATACGTCAGTGACAACTTAACAATTACTGACTAATCTATTCGCCATTCTCCGGAAAATGTTGGAAAGTTAATAATAATAATGTATTTATTTCAGATAAAAATCTAAGTAAGAATATATACACACATACA